>WURT03000006.1:756161-796079 GCA_009936505.3 Holothuria glaberrima | reverse complement strand
CTTGTCATGTGGGTGACTCAGTCTTGTTACAATATATCATATGGCAAGGAATCACTAAGCCTTTTGGCTTTCTAGTTAACCTGTTCTGTTTGAACGTGAATTGTCTGAACAAAATACGCTTTTGATGTCCAAAATACTCTTTTTGATGTGAAAAATACTGGAAACCATTTTTGAAAGTTGGCATCTCTATAGCAGTCATGAAATTTTGAAAACATATGCGCTAGAATATCATGCCATTTTTGCAGAACATCATGAATGGAAAAAGTCAAAATGTGGAAGTGAAAAATTAGATGCCATAGACTTTCCTTTCCCAGGATGAGCATTTTTGGTTCCTATTTTCCAAACTGATAAGTTCTTAAATTCTGGGAAAGTTCTGGAACAGCCATGAAATGTTTGCTTATGAAACTGTACTGAAAGTGAGCCTGCATAGCCACTCTGTTTGGCTTCCCCCTGTCACAGGGCTGCCATCCTGCTGAGCCTGTGGGGGTTAGTCAAAGATTCCCTTCACAAAGTTCCAAGGATGTTCTTAAGGACAATTTCAGCTCAACTATCATCTGTTGGTCTATCCCTGCTGTTGTGCAGTAATATGTGTGAAAGGATCAACAGTTTTGCTTCCTAAGAGAGTGGCAGGGAGGTGTCCAGTTTTATACACTGTCTTCCATGGCTGGGTCTAGCACTAAGTTATGGTAGTAATGCTTTCATCTGTAGTGTGTATTACATTTCCTTCATCCAGCCAATCATCTTGTGGCTATGTAAATTATGTTTCCATCAGATTTCTGGTTCAAATGATACAACTTGTCTGGAATTCCTGTGGAAAATTACTTTTTGGAAGTGATGATGAGATGAACAAAAGCTTTGACTGCTCTGCAGGTCACCAGCTTGAAGGGGGCCTTTAGAGAACTGTACAGTGGGAAATTTTCACAGGGGTTTTAACATTCCCGTTTCCCCAGCAAAGTAACTAATCGTGATTTTAAGAACCGTGAAAATACTTTCGTTACTCTGTACAAGACTATGTTGGTTGATCCTTACAGGTGTAACAGCGAATTCTTCAGTCCACAAATGTGTCTACAAGGCACAGAATTTTGCAAAAAATTAGCTCTCACAGAAATTTCCTGCTATACAGTAGCTAAGTGGAGAGTTGAAATGTGTAACTGTGTATTGTGGTGCTATAGAGCGTAGAAACCTGAAGTGAGGTGCATGTTTGCATTTACTGATCTCCTAAGTCACTTGAAGGCTGTGTAATATTATTCTTGTGGGTCCATGAAAATGGCCTTGAAAATGGACAGTTTGTTTCAAAATTGAAAAAAAAAAACCCGTCATTCTAGTGGGATAGTTTAAAGCGACTTTTTTTTTTCTCTTTGAGATGATTCAGGATTGAAATTGAAAGCAGTTCTTTCCTTCCATTTTTGTAGTTTGACCACACCCCCTAGCACACCCACAACACCTGTGAGCAAAACGTCATCTCTTGGAGATATGGATCAGCCTTTAAATTTGGAGATGCCGGTGAGTATATTGGGAGAGAGGTGCTCAGCAGTGTTGAAAGGGAAGAAGGGGGAGTAGGGATTGGTGTAGACAAGAAGTGGATAACGTAAATCATATTGGGAGGGAGGCATTCAGCAGTTTTGGGAGAGAGAAGGGGAGAAGGGGGTTGGTAGAGACTAGAAGAGGATAACTTAAATCATATCTGGAGGGAGGTATTCAGCAGTTTTGGAAGGATAGGGGAGTACAGGGTTAGTGGATACAAGTAAAAAGGATAGAATTTAAGCAGCACATTGAATTGATATTGATAATTTTGTGAGGATTTTGAAGGGTGCTACCACATGACAATGCTTATGATTAGCATACTGAGTCAAGTTTCACATTCCACACTTGTATAGAAACCAACAGTTTGGAATTTTTGGACTCTTACTTGCAATGTTCTTGTGCAAATGTAATTAATACTAATGTGAAAAAGTGTCTGGTCACAAATTTTTGAAAACCGAATTGAATCGCTACTTAACCCTGCATCAAAAGTTCAATGTACATAGGGTAAATAGGGATGGTCTTAGTTTAACCATTTGTCATTAGTAGGTGAAGAATACTTGACAGGTTTGGAAACATTTAGTTAATTTCACCAACCAACTCAAAGTGCCTCATTTATTATGTTGGGTAGTGGGTATTCAGCAGGGAGACGGGAGTAAAGGTTTGGTGGCATTAGAAGAAGCTGGCACATTTTTATCGTATTTTCTCAATGTTATTACTCTAACTCCTCCATATTGAATTTACATTGAAAATATTTATCCAAAAATTGATGCATGTAGGTCAGTTGATTGCCTAATTGTCTGTGCAGCAGAGCGAGATTGTTGAATCACTCTAAATGGTGTTCCTGGAGAAGCAGATGGAATTTAATTGGTTCATCTGGTGTACCAATAGGCCAGGTTTGAGCTACTATTAAAAAAACAAAGATGTTAGCAGCAGAGGTCAGAGTTGTACATTTAATTGTCTTTCATGATTGTTACATTTGAGGGTTTTCTTTTTCATTTCAGTCAGTGACTGCTCTAGCAAACATGCAGGCTGGATTCCCCATTCCCAAAGACTCAGAGAGCTTTAATGAAACCCATATGTCTTATTCAGACGATATGCCCCCTCTCAGACAAGCTTCGGAATCAGATCAAGAGGGCAAGATGAACTCACAGAGTGCACCAATGAACTTGGAGTCCAGATTTGAAAATCATAATATTAATGGATTGGAGCATGGAGCTAGGGACGAAGAAGTAACGACAGTGGAGGATAGTGATGAGGTTCCCCCCTCACCTCAGACTGCCCCTTCTCCAATTCGAGATGAAAGGGACCACCAGTCTAGTGGTATGCAGGAGGAGAATAACTCTGTGGATGCAAGAGATGCAAGGGAACGCAGAGAAGATGGGGAAGACTTGTAAGTTCAAGGAAAAGTAATAATCAGGATTATTGTTAACAGAATATTTCAGTGACAAAATACAAGAGTTTCATAAAACCAGGGAACTATGTCTCTCTCTCTATTGGTGTAAATCCCTTTTCAATAGCATGCTGCATTTAGAAATTATAAATTTTCCTAGAAAACATTCAGTTCACAGCAGTATGTTGCACAATGGGAATCTGTGATGTCATAAAGGCACACTAATTGAACATCTTTTGTATTGTTTTATAATCTAGACATATGTTAATGAAATATGCAGACAGTTTAAGAGTTGTAGCCTTTATTCTTTCAAAATTTTAAGGTCAATCTAAAAAAATGAATGTTATGGAATGTTTCACTGGTTTTAATTTTCAAGGTAAAATTAAACACTTCAATTTTAAAAAACAAGAACAGATTATGAAAGCTAATCTGCTGGTATTACATAACATTTTGTAACTTTGAAAGCAACAGGAAGTCTGTTTTTGACAAGAATAACAAGAATATCTTGAGTTGCGAAGAAGCTATGGGTGCAGGGTTTAAAGGGCATGTGATGAAATACTACTCTCTTACATTTGAGATCTGGAAATTGTCACTGGAATATTTTTTTTATGTATTATGTATTATGAAAGCATTAGTTACCATAATCATTGCATAAAGTTGTCCAGAATACTTAGGTAATGGCTACTGATCATCAAGAATTTCATTTATAACATAGTTTATCATGGTTTGCTTAACAGGGGCAATTAAAAAGGTTAACTAACTAATCCATTGGCTTCAGTAGGTTTAATGCTCTTTAATAAACTCGGAGGTGATTTGTGTGATAGTTCTACTATTCTCCCAAAAACTTGGGAGATGATTTGTGTGATAAATCTGCTATTTGAGGAAGTGTACTTCAAGTCACATAAAATTGCAAGGTTGAGTCAGGTAATCATTCTTATCACTTGCAGGATGGAACCACCGACACAAGTCAAGTTGGGGATGAGATTAGCTTCATCGGAGGAAGCGTTCATACCACCGGCAGCAGGGGGCATGAACCAAGGGGTAATACACTATAAAGATACAGCTGATAGCCAAATATGTGAAACACCAAAGAAAATGAGCCACCACTACCCCCAGGTTGAAGAGGAAGGGGAGTATCTCTCCCAGACCAATGGAGACATTTCCAAAGATGAGATTTTTAATTCCGCTTCTCGCATTGGCGAAGAAGCAAATGGACGCATGACTCAAGAGGAATATGAAGCTCAGATAGTGTATGAGTCTGAGCCTGTGCCTGCCTCCAATCGTTATCACCACCATGAAATGAACGGTGATATGGAACTAGAGAGTGAGGGCAGGCTTCAAGCTACCTACCGTGTAAGCAGGGAGGAGGTCATGAAGGCCAGTGCACAAGAGGCAGGCATGGTGGAATAAGCTAACATTTATTTTTTGAAAACCAAAGGACTCAAAAATTATTTTCATACGAAATAGTGTTATTTGTGAGTTGGTGCGAGTGTTTGTGCCTCCCTTGGCATTGCCCAGCAATAGCTCCTTTTATACTGCTGCTTAGCAACTGAAACAATTGAGACAACTTTGAAAGGTTCGGAGACCTTCTCGAGCCTGTACCGATGCAACCAGGCGTACATGATATCATTGGATGTCTATCTCAAAAGTGAGCTGGTTGTGGAAGATTGAATAGCTGAGACTGAGGGCGCTCCTTGTTAATAATTTGTGTGGTTAAACCCACAATAAAAATTGTATATACTTAGAACATTGGAAACCAAAGTTTTGTGTTGTTTATTTATGATGAAAATGTGTTTCTTTTCTTATGCATGCATACCATATGAAGAGAGATGGCTCATCTATATTTGTAAAAAAAGTCATGTTGCAGAAATTGTTACCAAGTACTCGGTGTAGGTTAGGGCCATGAAGCAACCAAATGTCAGGAAAGTGAGGGCTGTCTGGAGTCCTAGTGTTACATATGAAAGGTGTTTATTATGTTAGGCCAACTGATTGACACGCAAATTTGTAATATTTTGTAAGCAGACAAGGGCAGTGGTAGTTGGAGAAAATTATGTAAAAATCCACATAGCCTTGGGTCACAGCTATTTGTGAATAGCTGACAACAGAAAGATTGTTCGCTTTTTTTCACTTCCAGACTGGTCACAACACTTTGTGACATATTTCACTTTTTTCCCCTTGGTTATATATAGAGCTCTAGTCTCATCACAGTCAGTGTAACCCTACTGCGAGGTAACTTGTGTACATTTAGTCTTTTCACTTTTATACCTCGAAATCAGGGAGCAATTTGTACTGATATTCACTTCCAGTGAAGGTGGAGCATTGAGTCTATATATGCATATTTATTAGGAGCACTATCACTATTGGTCACTTCAAACATTCAACCAATAATACGCGTGGTCAAGTGGTCAGAGCATCCGACTTGCAGCCAGAAGGTCGAGGGTTCGAATCCTGGCCGGGTCATAGCAAAGACTTCAAAAATGGAACCTACTACCATTGTGCTTGGTGCTCAGCATAAACAGTGGAGTAGGGAAAACAAGCCAGTGAGCCACAACTGGAAAAAAGGCCGTGGCCCGGTTACAAACCGAGCCGTAAAATCTCATCTAACTCTAACTCAACCAATAATACTGACATCATACAAGGTTGAGTAGCAGTGAACAGTGACGTCAAGTTTCACCTTAACAAACTAATCAGGAACATTTAATTTCAATGTTTATCCATGATGATGTAGGCATGAAGCTTTCAGAAAGGTATGGAGCAAATGCTATATTCCTTTCGTGTGCTTGACTTCTCAGTAAGAATTGGATTCAAGGGAAAAGATCCATTGTTTTGGTACAAGAGAAACATGTTTACCATCCACCTTTTCCAATGGCTTCAAATTCGTTACTGCTTGGATATTCATGTAAGATAAGTTTTCTTTATCCCTGATTGGCCCTCCACGTTCTTTTGGTTGAGAGGTGAGTTTCTTCACGTTTTGCTCCCTGATGTCGAAGTATAAGTGAAAAGACCAGATGTGAACGTGTTAGTTTGTGGTAGGGTTACTCTGACTAGGCTCTTCTATACGAATGCAGAGTTGATCCTGGCAACATTGTGATTTGACATCCGATGTTTATGGGTTACTTTCTCTTTTGTTCCTACAGTATGGAGGGTACTACTCTCAGCTTTGGGTTTTTGTTTGGTATTTGTTAATTCAAAATGTAGACAAAGTGAAATAGAATGGACTTAAAAAACATATACATACATGTTGATTGATTAAAGATAATAAATTCAGATTAATGATGTGTCATATATCTTCCAATGTTCCTTACATAGAGGATTATTTTAGAGAAATGGATGTGTCGAATTGAAAGCTTTAAACTCTTTTCTGCTTTTTGAAATGTAAAATGCTTTCACCTTTTGAGAGAATAGTTTTAAAGTAGATTAATTGTTTTTTGTTATGGATGATTTTTATGTATGAAATCCTTCGCTATGAAATTTTATTTTGAAATGCTTGTTCATTTATTATTTACCCAGAAATGATTTCAACCTGTTGAGGGTGGGATTGTGGAATTCAAATGTGGTTTAAATTACAAGATTACAACTAAGGATTGAAGTGAATACAAGAGTAGGATTAAATGATGAAGGGTATTAAAGATTTTGGTTTCGGGAACATCCCACTTTCCCCTTGGTAGGGCAATTCTCATCCCAAACAATTCCTACCTAGAGCAATTCCAAGTTTTCTGTTGGGGGGGGGGGGAGTTTCTGAGTGGTAATTGTCATGTGGGGAATTGTTGCGGTTGGAATGTTCTGGGGAAATTTTACCAGGGGATATGTCAGGAAAGAAATTAGCATGGTGGGATTTGTTCGTGGAGGGGGAGGGCAGGGAGGAGTTGTCCATGTATGAATGATTTTATACCCTCATCACCTATGTGTTGAGATAAAATCAATCATTGAGAGCAACATACATTTATCACCAAGTAGTGAAACTCCATGAGCAAATGATGCCAAATTTCTATGAGCCTGATAAGTGTTGAAAGCACTCTTATTTGTGTCTGCTTGTATTATTTGATGCAACTTTAAGGTGGTGGGGATCAGATTACTTTGATGTAGGGTTTGCAGCAGAGGCAGGCACAGATCCAGGTGGGGGCGCACCCGGCGCACGTCCCCCTTGTTTCGATGACCAACAAGTTTTTGACCAACAATTTTTTTTGCCTGAGCTAATGAACAAATTGATATGGAAAATATGCTTCCCAGATGCTGGGAAATCACATCTAAGAACATCTAGAATTCAAATTTTCTTGGGGGAGGACCCCCAAACCCCACTCCGTGTCTTCCCGCCTTCTGGGCTCACTCGTCGGCCTTCGTTGGACAGTGTGTGCCCCCCCTCTTTCTCAAAATCCTGGATCAGCGCCTGAGAGGGAGTTAAGATTGCATTCTTTAGCTCAGAGCAAAATAGGTTATTTTTTAGGTGGGCTTAGGATTTGAAAACACCTATGGAGGGGGGTTGAAACATTCAAGATCACAGTCGAAGATGCATGTTGTCCTCATTGAATCATGGTGGCATTACAATAGTATCGTGAGACTTTATTTGTGTGACCACAAAACGATATTTGTATCATCACCTATGAATAATGAAAATATCTATCATTCAGCCAATTATTTTGGTCGCATCTTTGTGTTGTAATCCTCATGTGACTGCATATAGTCATTGCATCTTGCTTTATGAACTGTTAATTTACTGGTACATGCTGCTTTGCAATGCACTTTTTACCTTTCCATTGTAATAGACTTTATGCATTTGACACAGAACTGAAAGGGCGCCCTCTCATGGAGGTAAGCATGTATCATTACAACTTCAACAAAGTCAGAGTGTTGATTTGTGTACTGGATGGATATGAGCGTAAGTTACTACATGCCCCTGCGAAATCTGTGCCGTGCATGCAGTTTGCTGCATTGTTTGCTATCAAAATGATGTCACATGACGTCAGTGCATACAGTCTACACTGACATTTATAAGTCATTCGTTATTGCTTTACTACAAGTATGATCAGAAATAACAATGATGTTACCATGGTGTTGTGCATATGTGACTGCTGTCCTCTGTGATAATGTATCACTATTGAGAGATCATGATCTTATGAGGAGAATATGCAAATGTGACGGATTTAACTGGTAAATTTATCCAAGTATGACAGTGAAGTGAACATAATGGGGTCTACTTACTTCATGCAAGAAATTTGTGAAATTTGGTGGTAGATGGGTAACAGAATTGATAGAAATCCCTCTGGTCCCAAACCAATTTCTGTTTACTTGAAGTGCTTTTAATCAAAGTGTGTTTCCTTTTTGGAAATGGAAAAAAATTTTTTTTTTTTTTTGAAAAATGGCCTATTTGAGAAATTTTCTTTTAGTTATTTGCATGTGTGTGTGTGTTTACATTGCTAAAAGGCTGACTTAAACTCTGAAATAAACCAGGCACATTCTCTGCATTCCAAGGTGTGATAGTCTTATAATTAACCTTTACAAGAAAGTATTTCCCCTTCCCCAATGAACTTTGCTTATCAGTTCATCCCATTTTACATGAGGAGGGGTTAAATGGGTGCTGTCAATTTATAACATGTTAAATTAGATGAGTATTGTAGGAAGGGGGTGGCAGTTGGGGCAGTCAGAAACTATTGAAGTAAGGACTTTGGTAAGTCCGGTCGAATATTTTAAGAAGTATTGGAATGAGGAGAGTGTGCCATGAATTTTTTGCAGAGGTTGCAATTGTCACATTTTTATTGTCAGAAGCTTACCAGAAATTGACACAATCTAGTGGAGACAATAGAAGAAAGCATTTTTTACGGTGATTTTAAATTAAGGCTTGAAAAGATTAGACAAATATCCGAGAGGGGTTTTCCATTAAGATTTGTAGTTAGTTGAGTTTGATTGTAAATAAAATGTATAATAATTGTACAAATGTAAAAGCAGTATATGCTGTACCCACAATGCAAGCAAGCCTCCTAGTGATTGTTTCAAATTATTGTTTCAGCAAATTTAGGTCTCTGGATCCTATTTTGGGAGCAATGTCTGCATCTCCACTGGCAGAAAGTTGTTGGGAAGGGCCTGTTTTATTGGTGGTATCAATCTATGTAAAACTGGCCTTGCTTATTGGGAAGAGGATGGATGAATCAGGGGTAGTGGGGGGGGGGAGCTATTTCAAAATACATATGAGCATCTCAATTGTTTCAAATAAGTCTTGAGGTGCTTCACAGCTTGCACATATAGTTTAAATCTTTGGAAGAATCGTTTCTTTTTTATGATTGTTTTGAATTTGGTCTTTGTCTTCAAATTATGCATATTTTTCTCATCGCTTTGTTGGTTGCCAGGGTCTCAGTGGCTATCAGTTGCAAGCAAGATTTACAAGACACATTGGAAAATTGTCTATGGAAAACGTACTGTGGCTGCAGTCATCACACTGAATATCCCACAATTAGAGATGTCTCCCTATTAATCATGCTACTGTCTTCCCCTTGCCTCAGTTTTATTTCTACTGCATGTTTCATCATCTGAACCAAAATAATAGCATCTTCAGATAAAATTGATGAATCACCTATGTGAAAAGGTACAGAGGTCGAATGAATCTATCCACAAGCTGATTTGAATGGATTCACTTCAATGTGTAAACCGTGGATGAATACAAGTATATCTTGGGTAAAAGGCGAGATGGTTTGCTCTTGGACACAGTTTCATCTTAAGTTTCATATACTTTTTCACCTCACTCTCACCAGACGGTACTTTCGTAGGGTAGATAATGTGCAATGCTAGTCCTAGCTCTCTCAAACTATTTGTTACATTTTTTTCGTATCTTTTCATTTAGTTTATTTTTTTTTTTAGTCTTTCAATACATTGTCAGAAATTTTTCTTGTAAAAAGCCAAGAAAAACTCGAAACAAGAAAGGCATGACAGAATTAATAATTGTCTCATTGTATTTTTCTTGCATTTTTCAAATTTTGTTTCCAGTGTTTGATAATCACATTAAAGCAGCCTTAAAATGTGGTAGTGTACTTAGTACCAGTTCATAGCAGCAGTTTAATACCAATTCTCAGTTGGTCATAGTTGTTCAATTCAAACAGATGTTGAAAAGACATCAGTGTTAAAAATATCCATCTAGGATATATGTATAGGACAGGACTTTCATTCTATTCCACAAGAGAACTTTATCCAAACCAATTGCACAGTAATGTAATCCTAAATTTTGAAGTTTGACATCTGCTGGTTCCCTCACACATAGTAAAGCTATCATATTAATTAATGGGTGCAATTTATTGTAATGTGAAAAGTGTTTATCCAGTAAGTTTTAGAACGCAATAGACCTTGTGATATTTTCTACACTGGAAGGGTATAAAAGATGACACATCAGGTTCAAAATTTTGGGTGGAAGGAGAACTGGAGGAGAGGTGGTGGGGGAGGGGTAAGCTGGGCTGGACTGGTGGGGAGTTGTAGAACAAAGGAAGGTTTCAAAAGCTATTGATCATAAGTCAGAGAACTTCTGCTGGTAAACAATGATTAAATATTGTACAGAAGTACTTAAAAATGATAAAAACCTGGTATCAAGATAAATGTAAGGCCACTTTCTTTGATAATTGCTGAAAAATTTGTATAAATACTTTACACATGAAAAATGAAATGTAAAGAGTTCATACTGCCTAGAATGGAAGTTACTAAACATTGTTTCTCACACACAATATGGCGGAAAACTTGACCATAAACTTTACACTCCGCACTTACAGACAGAAATTTACTGGAATTGATCATAAAATTAAAATTAGACTGGTGTGTCAATGATGTCAGGTAAATGAAGGGTTGAAAGTACTATAAATCTGCAAGGGTTTAAAGATAAATGGCAAAAATTACGGGTATAAGTAGGGTCTTGCGCCCCCTCCCGATCCTTCACAATTGTCAGTATATCAGAATGACCACTTACTGGCTCACTTAATTCGGTAAGTTTATCATCAAGGACAGGATTTTTCAAAAATGATACCTTTATTTACTGAAGTTGGTAGTTATCCATATGAAGATGTGCACAGACTGCTGGAACCTTCTACAGTTAGACCATTAAGTGTGAAACACTTTGTGATGGCTTTACTAAATATACTACATAATTACTACAAGGAATCTCAAAGCAAGTTATTTACTAGTATAAAATATATTAGAATCCTTTTGGGAGTAGGGTAAAACTATCTTAATGCATTATCTCAACATCTAAACTAATCACTTGAAACATTCATATTTAAGAGTGTTTATGGTATAAATTTTCTTAAACATCTACAATGCTAACACAGACACATCACCTCTACTTGCCACTCAGGTAGGTCTTCACACCTTGTACTTGCAATGACCCTCCTCATGTGATGAATAGCATTCTAGATGGACCAAGTTTAGTGTCAGCTAATTTAGTGTCCGAACAGTGAAAAAAGATTTCATAATTGGAAAAGACCAGGAACCAGGGTGAGGGCTTTCAAGTCCCTCCTGAACTTTGTTGGCAGTCTGGAACTGCAGTTTGCAGGAAACCAGTACTTTCATCATTAGTTCCCATACAAATGTCAGTTTTCATGTCCTTATCAAGGTTTTTCTTAATTCTGGTAGGCAAACTGCAAATTCCCTCCAGCTACTGCAATTAAACTCTGCTTGCTCCTGACTGGTACCTCACAGGGTAGCTAGAACCCTGATGGTACACCAAATTTAAAACCTTTGAAATGTTTTTATTATGAATCCATCTTTTCAAGAAAATGATGTTGCCTTAATATGAGAATTAACCTATGTGATGCCTGTGCAAGGACATGAAGCTATATAGGGAGATTCAAATTAATTTTATTTCATGCTTTGTTGTAACCAAAACAGAAAGTGTTTGGAAGGTCATTGTAGGTTGAATTCAGTTCCTACTACTCTCTTTCATCATTGGTATTTTAGATCTCATCTGTGGCCACCTTGCTTCAGGGAGACTGCCAGACTATGGAGACTGTTCTGTCCTGCTGTAGTGAGGGCTGACAGACGTTCAGCAACAGTCAAAATATTGAAGAACGTTTTTTGCTCTAGGATCTGTGGACAAAGTGAAAAATGACTTTTAGTGAATCAAAGACTAATCCTTGCTAACAATTTGAACTCCATAGCTTCTAAGACATTCAAATCTCATGAGTAGAAAGTCTCTCATGCAGGGAATCGACGTTTCTAAAGAAAGTTCAACAAGTATGCAGTCAAATGACTTGAAAGTAGTCAATCTTTTATCAGATGTTTTTGGCAAAACACACTGGGCTAGGAACCACAGCAGGAGGACCCCCTCCCCTTCCATACTAAGCCTGGGGGTATTTTGTTTAACTTTATGGGTTAGCCTAAAACTATGGTTGGTTCTGAACCCATCACTAAATGATGTAGGCAGCTTAAAAGAGGGAGGAAATCTCTATATAATAATTTCTTTGCAGAAGCTTAATTTCTGTTAAATGGGCCTGCATCTGAATCCACACACAGCTACAACTCTGCAACTTCACATTTCAAAAGGTATCTGTTTTCTCCGGCTCAAGTTAAAGAAATACAGTCATCACCCCAAAGTATAGTTTTAGTGTGGGAGTATCAAAATTCTCAGTTGGTTTAATACTGCTCTTTGATTGATATTTAAAATTCAAACGATACAGAGTAACGCACATTCCACACAAATAGAGAGAGTGCTTGGATTACTTAATGTAGCCTTGTAGGCTCACTAGGACATGGCCTTAAGCAATGAGATAGGTTTGTGTCTGCACAAAGAGGAGCTTTATACTGTTATGGTATGAACTACAAGCTGTATAGGGGAGAATTGGAACTGTCTGGGATGACAAGAATTGCCCTTTAAACTATCTGAAACAAAATGGCAATATGTAACCAGCCAATGACCATTCCTAAAATGGGACACATCCAATCACCTACAAAAATTTGATTTAAATAGTCCATAGTCTCACTGGACATTCTCAACAGCTATTGTCTTTTACACCTTTCTTCTTCTGAAAAATAAAACCTTACCTGATGTATTTGATTAGAAATGTAAGTTAAACGATCCTTCACGTTGACCACAAATTGCAGTTTACTCTGAGAGAGGAGATCACGGCTTGTCAAGTAAATTTCAAGGTGTTCCAAGACAAACTCGGCCTGCACAAAAAGAGATAAGACCTTGTAAAAAGAGACTTCTTGAAGAAGTAATTCTGTAAGCATACTGTATGGACCTGTTAACTTCCTTGTTGTTATAAGTTGCAAGAAGATAAGTGCACATAATGAATCCAATGATATCTTCACAATGTATAAAGTGAAAACCTAAATCTTAATTGTGGAGAATCTTACATCAGTTCCTCATTTGATTTTTTTCTACCCTAAGTTAAGTAATAGCTAAGCCTTAAATAATTTGTCACCTTTTTATAAACAAGCCTTTAAATGTACTCTTTTTTTCAAACCCCCTCTTCATTCCACAGAGTATTCAGGAAACTTTGAAAAAATGGTTGTCTTTGTCGAAATGTCATTGCCTTTTTTATTTTGAAATTTTGAAAGAGTTCACATATGTCCTTGACACCCCCAACCCCCAGCTGTATTCTGTTGTTGGGTTAAAATAATCACATTTTGTACTCATGTAAAAACAATGAAAATGGATGCATGATCCTTTTATTAACATTAAGTGTTTTTACATTTTGACATGAGATGATATGAAAGATGTTTGGTACTAAATGAAAATGTGAAAAGCTTTACCTCACTGCAAAATTTCAAGGAGTCTTCCAGCACATTTGAAAGCTTGCTGATCATCTGTGATTTGTGGTCTTCAGAGCAGACAGATGTCACCCTGATGGTAACCTGTTTGGAAGAATTACCCTGGACATGACCTTGAATAGCACTCAGCTGTGAATATGAAATAAATGACAAATAAGAAAGGAGCCTTGAAAAAGTATCAACAGTTTTGTTGACTAAGAGGGTATTGTTTCAGAATTTTCACTAAAATCAAAAAAAGATTTATATATTGTGAGCGAGCTATCTGTTGCAGTAGACCCGTGTCATTTTAACAGCACTATGTGGTGATATCATCATAACAATTGACTTTAACAGTTAAAAGCATCGAGAAGGGACATTTTAAAGAAGTGTAACAGGGTTGAGTGTATGAGATGGGGGATCAGGGTAGGGGGGTAGGGTCCTGATAAAAATGAGTTGATTTCTGGGCAAAAGAGCATTGATATCAGGCCACTGGCCCTTATTTTTTACAACGAAAGTCATTTATAATGACAGGATTGTTAGCCAATAATGAAAATTTTCAGAGTAAGCACTTTTTTGCTGTCCTTGTATATGTCTTTCCACATAGTTCTATCATTGATCAAACCCATTGAAATTATACCTCAGAAGACAGGATTTCCTTACTATCATAGTGCTATGTTTTATTTACACAATTCCAAACTTTATATATCCTTAAATTAAACTTCCTGCACATATATTTTCCTGAAAAATAAACAAGTATGACTTATGGTCTAAGGTTAAACAAGAATATCGATCATCTTTCTTACTCAAATTTCAGCCAGGTGTCCTGGTTTTCAAATGATTTAATGGGTTATTTTTTTTTTACTTACAATATCAGGAAGGATTTAAAACTTACCAGTTTAGAGACTAGAACATTTGCTCTGAACCTTCTAGCTTTGTTGGCAGACCTTGTACACCTACCACGGTGGAAAAGAGCACGATCATAGTTGTTCTTCAGAATAATGACATCTACAAGATCGACATTCTGGAAGAGAGAGTTAAGCCACCATCAATAACAAGCAGTACAAAGTAAATCAAAAAGGAAGGTTCAATTCAAGTTTTGGTTTATTAATTTGGGCCTTTCTAGGTACATATTTCATGAAAATAAAGATGAAATCAGAAAGCCTGATTAATGCTCAAGAAGGACCCTCACCATGAAGATGGTAAAAAAAAACCAAGAAATTATCTTTTCTCTCTTAACTTAGTCTTCAGAAGATAAGGAGGCAGATGGGTACTAATTCCTTCCAACCTTGAATTTTTTTTTTCTTTGACCCCACCCAGAATTAAGTTTTCAACATCCTAAAGCCAAGCTTGCTTTAATACTTTGAATGCCACGCCTTTATCTTGCAATAGCAAGAATTAAGAAGAACAAAACTGAAAATAAAATGAATTGAATCTGTATGCCACTTTTTCACTCATCTTACTTTCCACAAAGCCGTCACAGAAATGTTCACGCTGTTCAAGATCATGACCAAATGTGGCTTCCTAATGTTGACATGCATTGATTTCTTGGTGATCAACTTATTGCTTTTGTCAATGTACATGGCTGTTTCAATGTTTAACTCTTTCATTCATCTTACTTTCCATCAGAGAATAAAGGTGTCAGCATTTTAAACTAATGATGCAAAAACACTTGTGAAAGACATGACAACAATAAAGATAAAAACAAGAGTAAAATTTATGCTCACTTGTGAAAAAAGCCTTGACTGTATTTTTTTGCAATCATGAGGATACCTCCATTCCCCTCCACAAGACCAGCAGAATTGAAAGAAACATCGACAACTCATGTGAGGGCAGCCTCCGTTCTTTTCCAATGGATACGAGCAGGAAGGACACTTCTTGACAAGCACATGTGTAATTTTACCCTTTTTGAATGTTTCTGATAAAAGATGAAAAAAGGCAGAAATTTGAACTATGACCACCCATGATAGAGATATAGACATACAGCTTCAAGGAAAGTTACTTTGCATCAACTTAGTTCTAAGCATTTTCTGCAAAGCTACAAATAAGAGAATCATGATTTATTCAAAATCAAATAAAGGAATTTTTAATAGTTTAGAGGATTTGTTGTTCAGTGCTAAATATTTACAAAGTTCTTCAATTTGTTTACCTTGGTGAAATCCACCAAACTTTTTTTGTGGAAGACATTGCAAGGATATCATCAAGTTGGTAAGTATTATGAAGACCAGGTCCTGCTAAGAATTGATAACAGTTTTATCAATAGGCTCAAGGTTTTACTGACACAGTTCTGGAACCTAATCAGATGCTACACCTTAATGACTTCACTTTATGCTATAATGCTGCTGTTTTCATAGGTCACCTTGCATGGGGACAGGACCACCATTCCCTCCTCAGAAAATTACCCCTCAGACAACTTTGTCCACCTTTCCATCCATTACTGAATTGTTTGTGGTAAAAATTGTCTGGGGAAAACTGTCTGGGGTGAGAATTTTTCAGAGGCAAATTGTCCTGAGTTAGCTGTCCAAGGGGACATTGTCTGGGTGGGAAATGTTCAGCTGGGAACTGTCTGGGGGAGGGGGTTGGGCTTGTCCAGGAACCATCGAGCACAGCACTACCACAGTACCATTTACATTCCTTTTCAAAGAGAAACGGTATCCACCTTTGTAATTTACTAGGCATATCACCCACTGATGGTAGCCTACAGGAACAGCAGTTAACAGCTGTCAATCAAGCACCCATTGAATAATTTGCTTTAATAAAAGTTTCCCTTCTTTACCCTAGAACTTCACTGATTGGATAGAACATACTTATAACTTTTCAGTCTAGCACACTGTAGTAATCCAGATACATTTCAGGAAACCTCACAAAATAAACTTTTGATTTCTTCCTGTACTTCCACAACCTTTCTCACTCTTTTAATTTGAAAGATCTTGTTATTTATAATAATTCAGGCCTTGAAGGGCAGTTGTTTTATGATTATAAGCAACCTAAATGTGGGAAAAGCCTGTATGGCTTATGAATTACAACTTCACATGGGGTGGCTAACCAACTCAACAATTTAGATAAAATTTGGTTTCTAGTTTGAAAGGCCAAGTCAGCTGGGAAATCATAGATTGCTCTTGGATGAAACACCCAGCTCAATTTGACCTGGCCAGGGATTGCATCCCAAACCCAGGCCTGAGGATTTTAGATTTCATGGTAACCATTTTTCAGGGTACATGGTTTTTGATCCATGTAACCTGACATAACCCATTTTTGTTGAGTCTCAAAAACCCATTTTTGCAGAGTCCCAAAGATTGCAAGGACACCCCACTCCCCCTGCACCCCTCCCCTCTGAATTCCGACCCATTCACCTCCTTATCCTTCAATCGGACCCCCACCCGCCTACCCATGATTTCACACCAATCTTGGCTGTCACGCTTAAACGGTTAAAAAAGAACGATGGACCGTTTATACGGCGCCTAATTCAACCAAACGTTCAAACAGATTTCCCTTTAAAAAACGACAGAAGTTAAGCATTTTTCTCCCCCATGTTTTGTTTTGACATCTTCTATTTTAAAAGTGTTGTTATTTATCAATTCAATGACCAAATAAAGCTTTAAAAATAAACTGTCGGTGACTTTTCATTCATAGCATATACTTCCGCAATTGAATTGATTTTCCCCTACTCACAGTAAGCCTACTAATTCGCCTTAACAAAATTCAGTGTTTATCCTGTTCGCAGCAGAAGCCTAGATCTGCTTAATTAGTACGCAATAGGATTCACACTTCCTCAGAATATACCGTTATCGCAGCCCAGGTAGCTCACAAAATGAACGTTAAAAAAGAAACATTTCAATGTATGAACTTGGCCATTTCACACCATCCTACCATGCTTAATCTATGCATGAACAGTGTGTAGGCTTACACGTGTTTAGCGGTACACACAGAGATTGAAAAATACTGTAATTTCCCGTACTTTGCCCAATGTCCTTGAGATGTACGTCAACTTAAGTACAGAGCAGGTGCATAGACTAGTGTCATAGTTTTTGCATGCAATTACTGACCTATACACATGCTGTGACTTAACTGTGCTTTCATCGGGTGTTTCACTGGAACTTCTCTACAGATCATGGAAATGGCCTAACGTATCAGTGTTTGCGTACATTTTGGCTCTAAATCAAATGTACAATTAGTGACTGCGATTTTGATACTTGATTTCGTTTATTAAAAAATCTGAGTGAAAAAAGTCAGTGAAATGATGGCTAGATCTCAAAGTACAGGTTTTAAAAGCTTGTGCAAATTGCGAATATCGTTGTGCATTGTCTGCAGAGATGGACACTGTTTAATCAGTAAAGGAACTTTTATTCTGACCCTTTAAATGTTCATAAGATTTAAAGGAACTTGACAGTGGTACGGGCCTGTTGAAAGCCCTACTGTGCAGTGTATCCACATAGTGAACAACCGGGTATCGTGGCTGTACAGTTTGTCACCATGGTGATACCAGTCAGCCCAGTGGACTCGGCAATTGCAATTTGCGATAGCACGTACTGCAAAGTGGGCGCCGCACATGATCTTTTTCATGGTTTGTGATATGAGGCAAGAGCGATATGGGAAAAATGTCGGAATTGGTAGTGTGTATTTTTGAGAATATATCTTCTTATCACATTTAAAATGCCTCCTAATGAAAGGTCAAATTTTAGGTACGGTAACACAAGAGTTGAATGTTAGAGTTAAATGGGATATTGTAACCGATCTTTCAGTCACATGGTTTGGCGGTCACGTACCAACACGTGACCGCAAACGATTGTTCACGTGAAATCTGCAGGCCTGCAAACCTACCGGTTGCCAAACTTCATTGTTTCAAATGCCACTGTCTTTATCCACTTGCATGACCACAGCACTGGTTTAAAGGAAGATGAATTTGAAAAATTCATTCTTTTACTCCACTCAAAGTTTAAAGGTCGAATGATAACATCTAACTGATTTTTTCTAAGTTTAAGAGGTTTATCCACTTACTTTGATCCCTATATTTTTCTTTGTATGCCTGATTCTGTCCACAAGTTGATGGCCAGTGTAGTTTTTCTCGACAACTGCTGCACCATGCTCCACCACATGCACAGATCATACCCACAGTACCACCCTCTTCTCTTGCTTGCCTTTGAAGGAGAAACTGGCAACCTTCCTTTGGACACCAGTCCAACCTCTGGGATGCCCTGAGGGATTCCAACTGCTGATTTTTATATCGTTGGTAGGAGGAGGCTGAGATGAAACTGATGAGGGTGACATCATCAACCACTGCTTTGCATTTGTATCCCTGGAGAAAAATTGTAAAATAGGTGTGAAAAACTGCTAATACATGTTAAAATGTGAAAATGTTTCCATTTGTACATAAACTATCATGCTCAAGGCAAGCAGATTATAATGGAAAAGTTTTAATAAAGTTACAAGAGGAAAAGTGTTTGAAATAATTCAAAATAACTACAGTAGAGCATGTATATATTATAAATTGTCATTTCAGCTATTACACACAAAGACACATGCTAGCCCTTGTTTCAAAATGGTGCATATTTTTTCACAAATAATAGACATACATGGGGGAAGAGTGCTGGCAGGATGAAATCCCCCATATGGGCACAAACTACTATTTTTAGGCAAAAGATACACACTTTTCAGGCAAAGATACAATAATATTTCAGCTTTTGTTGCTGCAGTCTCCCAATGGGAAGTAGTCCAATATGCTGTAATATGTTAAAGGAAAATATTGCATTTAAAATGCACCAACAATACATACAAAGAAAACACCTTAAATCTTTCTTAAACCATTCAGTCTCACCTATAAACTCTAGCAATAGTTTATCTCCTCAACATATATATGCATTAAAAGAGTTACCAATGTTGCATAATTCGAACTTTTGAAATTTTGGGTGAACAAATCACTTTTTTGCAACAAATAACTGAATTTCTTCCTGTGAGGGCCTTATTTCTCAAAAAGATAGCTACCATACTGCCTTATTTTGAATGGTCTATCATTCTGTATCAATAAATGTTGCTTTAAAAAGTATGGCAATTTTCTATAAAACCAACGCAATCCTTCTCTTTAACAATTTATACAGGATTTTAATTTGGGCCACATGTGGTAAAAGAGGGAATAGGACCCATTAACAGCTTTTGCTTTCAATAGAACCAAAACATCCATTTTCAAAAGGATAATTGTATGAGCATATCAGATTTGTACTAGTGAGTACGTACTCATACTCATGTGTTTGCACAATTGCCTGTACTCATACTCATGAGAATTAATCTGTACTGGTTCCCATACTCACAAATTTTGAAAGTTCTGCATTGCGGTTACCGCAAAATTTTGTACTCGTACTCAGAACACGGACAATGCCCTTGTACTCATACTCATGACATTGTACTCACACAACACGTCTGGTGTATATCTTAAAAGGAAAATTGCAGCTGGATGCTTACTGGACATGTGAGTGAGCTGTCTCCAACATTAATTCTTGAATGAAGGTAGTCCATCCAGCAACTGTTGCAGAACCAATGGCCACAATCGGTCAAGGCAGTTGCATATGTAGATATACCATCTTCACCAATCAGGTCACTCTCCAGACAAATACTGCAATCACTGACAGCATCACCAAGAGGTTTGAAAAACTTGCTGAGTTTATTGGTCTGATTTGTATCTTCTTTGTCCTCCACTTTCACCTGTAACTGTAGAAACATTTTTTTCAGATGAATATGATTGTCTTTAAATTGTAGTTATTTGGATGATGTACAATAATATAGTTTATACGAGGGTTACATTGTAATCCTTGGAATAAAAGGATAGAGGTTTAGGGGCAGGAAAAGAAGGTCAAGGGAGGGAAAGGAAATGAAGCTTTCTGCTTCTTCAGGCTTCCTCCACTGTTTTCTGTATATTTTATATTAGTTTTGTAATCTTATAATACTGTGGAAAATAAATGAAATGAAATGCAATGAATGAAAATGAAGAAGGCAGTTGTGTTTGTAAATCTAAAATGATTTTTTTCAAATCTTTTCAAATATGCAGTCTGCTTAAAGGGCACCTTGAAATTGACAAAGAAATTTGGACATATTGGTTTAATTGTGGGGCAGGGACCAGGATGAGGTAGGCTCTGGGGTGAAAATGTTACTCAGAAGAATGAATGCATTAACATTCTTCTATTCTCTGCAGACACTGACACAAACATTTCAAAAGAACTTTAAATAAAACAGTTGATGCAACATTTCCTTCATACCTGATCAAGGAGTTGGCTAGGAGTTCGCACAGAGTTGGTGTTGTCTAAATCCAAAACTCTACTCAAAACATTTACCGTCACATCTGGCTTTCCACAGGGTAGGGAAGTGGATGTGAAAAAGCTGTTAAAAAAAAAAAAACAAAACAAAACATGAAACTAAAGCAGTCCCAAGAAATGCAGACCTTGAGTTTCTACATTAAAGTTCTAAAACAGCAAAACAAGATCTCCTTAAAGGAAACAATTATTACAAATAAATGATACATAGTGCATAATTTTAACATTTTGATCATTATACACTATTTTGCTTTCTGAATTTCCATGTCACATTCAAAATCCCTTCAAGTTTTAGATGTACTTTAATGTACATTAAGCATTGTTTGATCTGACTGCCTGATTGGCAACTTAAACCATCCATATTCTTTTCTTCAAATCTTTTCATATTTTGGAGTTGTTTCTGTACAGATGCTTCATCACACTATATTTTTCAATATTAATTTCAAATGATGTTATCGTTGACAGGATGTCGGTGGTGTTCTTTATGCAGCATTTGAGTCATGCGGACTGGAAGTTCCAAACTGCAATCAATTATGCAAAAACTAGGTACACTTTGCTATAAAACAGAGTCGGCGATGTTTTCTTTCTTACTTAACCAATCTTCTACACTACTTCCATCAAAGTCATATTGAAATTATGATGAGGCTGTCTCTGTGAAATGTTAAAAACAAACCATTTCATCTCACTATTGTTGCCCAGACTGTTTATCACCCAAAAATGAAGATTTTGCTTCCCAAGATTGGCATTGCACAATACTGAGATGATACTTACCCTTCAAGGGGAAGGCCATCAACGTGCTCTTTCAAAATCTTCATCAAATGCTCTATTTTTTCAGTATTTTCTCGTCGAAGGGCATTCCATGAGTTCAACTCTACTGCAGTGTCTCTTGGAAATCCTATCAGTTTACAGCTGGTGAAAAAATGGAGACATCTTTCATCAGTTGACACTTGTGTTACCGATATCGCAAGAAACTGATATTACCGATGAAACATCTTTCATCAGTTGACACTTGTTTTACCAATATTGCAAGAAACCAATATTACCCATGTCCATGTTTCAATTCTCAGTATTGGCCTTTACTGATCTGATACTGGTATTTGTCAAGTGAGTGTACTGCACACTGAATCTTGGGCTACTGGACACTATTAGGCTATTTAGATCTGTGTCTTTTTCATGAGGTAAATATTGAGATTTACAGTCAACATAGAAAAATAATGTAGCAATTTATGGAGTATAAAATGACAATTATTGGTTGAGCATTTTATGGTAAATTTACCAATACCAATACGGGACAAAAATGGGGGATATCGGTCGATACTGATGGTGAATAGCAATATTTGACCACTAGTTGACACTATAATTTTACAAATTTTGAAAAAACATGCAACTGCTCTGCTATGGAAATGACCATCTATGGTTGTAGAAAGGCATTCCTATTTTTGTCAGACCATATTCGTGAATGGCACTTTCTTATCAAAGGTCTATTCACACTTCCCACACAAAAATTTCCCTATTAATAAAGAGAATTACAATGGATGAGAGCTGAGAAGAATGTTGGTCAGATCTGCCAACTTTCAAGTTTTATTCTCATTTCTGTCTAAGGGTGATATTATCATTGACATTACAGCTAACATGGTGCACTTTTAGTGAAATTCATTTTACTTCTTGTAAAAAATTTCAGCAAGTGGTAGGGTTAATTTTCCACTAAAATAACCCACACCTCCCTGTAGTATCAATTTACATTACATGAGACCTGTGAATTTCTCTAATAAATAAATTCATGTTGATACACAACCATTAAGAAGACACTCTATATCAGTCCTACACTGAGCAACAACACATCATAGTATGAAGCAGCCATTCAAATGGAAACTCCCTGGTAGAAGCACTTGCAACTTTTTGCATAACTGCCCATATTTGTACCTTTTCTCCCAGGTTTTGCATGTTATTGCATTGCTGCCAAAAAATGCAAACTTTGTGCTCAAACTTTTGAAAATTATGTGCACTTGTACTTAGAACCAGAGATACTACCTTTGAACTTTTGAACTCATGATGTTGTACAAGTTTACACCACACATCTGTCCCAGGATATTCTTTACTTGGAATCACATTAACCATATCCAACCTTTACATACCTCATCTCTATCTTCTGGGTACTCTCTCCAGATTCTCCCTGCTTGGTCTTTCTTTGCAGATTTTCTGCTTCACATTTTGGTGTGTTGTTCCTTTCCACAAGAAACCAACATTTTTTCCTTGTCTCTTGTATCGCCCTAATGCTGTTAATGAATCCATCCTCTTTAAGCTTCTGCAAAATGTATGGAGTAATATCAACCACAAATCTAGAGGGCAGACATTTCCCCCAAACAAGTGTTGAAGAACCAAAGTAAGCACAGACTGCCGCTTCAAGAGACTTGAGACCGTCTGCTTCCACTGAAATTGAATAGGTAGGGTAATCACCTTCAAGGGATGACGGGAGTTGAACAGTTTCCTCCTGAGCTGATATCTTGCTTTTCTTACTTCTTTGACCTTGCCTCTTCTTTTTCCATCCTCTGGGCATTGGCACATAAGATTCAGTCTTCCAGGAGGATGAAACTTTGTGCTCTGTTTCATCTACATAGAAGATCTGGCGTTTGGGTGTCTCCTCTGCCTCATGTTTGGTGCAAATCTGTGAAGTCTTTTTGGCTGCCCTGTCTTTTTTGGATCTTGATGGCTTTGGAAGGTGAAGAAAATCTTCCAGAGAGTTATTGATTTGGTTGTGATTCCAGTCTTCCTCCTCTCTACAATTAAGAGATTCCTCCAATGCCTCCTGAAGCATTATATCTTCCTCCTCCGCCCACACTTCATCATTGTACATGTCTTGAAAGTAGGGGAGATTGCCTCCTGGCACACCTTTCCTTGCTTTGGTAGACTTTGAGGTAAATGATCCTGGAAACACATCAAATGAAAGGAAAGATGTAAATATCTACTCAAGAATGAGCATATCAGAGATTATTTAGATCCAATGTTAAATGTGGAGCATCCAAAAAAATGAGCATGGTACACAATGAGCTAGCTACACCTTATAAGACTTTGGGTCATGCAACTCAACTCCACCATGGCATCCCAAACAATCGTGCACATGTGTGTAGGTCTCCAGCTGTGACTAAAAGTTTTAAGACCAGTTTTAGAAAGCTTTAAGTTGCATAATCATCGGTGGGGAAAACGAAACAAGCTTGTTTTTCTGGACTGAATTCTATGACAGTTGAAAGGTTATTCGAACCAATGACAGATTGGGCATGATGCCAAAACAGGGTTGTCAAATACCACAGTGCAACCTCTTCAAAATGGGCAAGTGTGCATTGTCAATCACGCAAGTGAAAGGACGATAGTCCAGTTGAGTTGAGTCATGCAAAGTTGTGTAATTTGCAGATAGCTTTAGGTATTATAAGAGTAGGTAACAAAAGAAGGTGGTTTTACAAAGTTTTCAAGGCTATTGTTATAAAATTTGAGTAACAATGTAGTATACTATACCTGAAGGAGATCAACCAGATAAAAAGTTTCACATGAAGCCCTTTACGCACCTAACTGAGCACAATGCAAGCAGTAAACACCTTCAGCAAATTTGCCCAATGTATTCACCAAGTACTGCTTAAAACTTTTAGGAGCATCTTCACAAATGAACCCACCATGACCCACTCATTAATATTAATGAACTAATTCAAAATAGAGCATAGTATATACCTCTGTTGGCCTGAACTTGAAAGTGATGTTTTGATGGTGCTGAATACATCTTGCAGTGGATCACAACATCTTCTTCAATGGCAGCAGTGTTTTCCTTCTGATTCTGCCTTTGTTGACGTCTTTTCTTCTTTCCCCTTCTAGCAGTACTAGTGTCATAGTTGTCCTTGCAACCAGTCCCCTCTAGATCAACCAAATCCTCCACCCTTGCATATGTTTTGTTGGCTTCATTCCAGTACCTCACCCCTTTCTTCTGTGAGTAGATATTCAGGCAATCCACTTCTCTGGTTATATGACGTGGTTTCATGTGATGTTGAGAAACAATGACAGTGTAGGATGACGAACTAAGATCATCCGCAAGGGTATCGGCAAAGGTATCCGCCATCTCCCACCGTTTCCTCTTGTTCATTGAAAGGTTGAGGTCTCCATTTAGCTGACCACCTACAGACAAATAAAACAATGACCACAGCTAGAACTTATCAAGAAAGAAAAGATGTATATTCTACTGGATACAAGGTGATTTAGCCAGGTCAATTCTCCACTGTGATATTTTTATTTTTCTTGATGGCAGACCTGGGAGAGGGGGTGTGGGAAAATGGAAATGTTAGAGATGTTTAATTGACAAATGGTGCAACATTTGAATAAATTAGCACCACTAATATTACTAATGTATTAGAATGACATATTGGATACTACCCTTGGGCTGAAATCCTTCATTTGATGTGATAAGTTCATGGTAAAATTGAACTGAATAATTATCTTAAAGGGGCTTATTGAGTTGGTTTACAAAATTTGTGATTTTTTTCACAACTGTTGAGAATTACTCACATCTTTATGGTAAATGGTCAAACTAAGAGATTCTAAACGTCACACACACAACTGAAATGGCAATGATAGCGTAAATAATGATTAAAATCATCTTATAAAAATTTGTGACCAGACACTTCTTACCATTTGATATAAATCATATGCAACTCCTCTCCACAAAAACCACAATTTCTCACATTTTTGGTATACTATATAGGAAGTGATACATGATTAATGAGGCTAATTGGAAACACTGTCATTCAATGATTTCCTTCAAACCCGTCACAAAATAATCGATATCCAACTCAATGAGCCCCTTCAAAATGAAATGTGAACTTGCATTACTGTACAGAACTATTCTCAATCATATTACATAGTTCTTTGTAATCATGTGACAATATTTTTGTTACTAGACTGTTGGATAAATACAAAAAAAATTCTTGGTTGCAATAAATTACTGTCTGAATAATCATGAAAAATACTTTTAAAAGCAATAAGAGAATACAGTAATTCTAACAGTTTGCTCGGGTTTACAGTAAAATTTGGGAGACCATTCATTCCATGTAAAAACCTGCACAAAACTGGTTATTTAATTTTTTGTGCAACATCCTTTTTTATTTATGCCATGTTCTTGCAATAGTAGGGCTGGCTATATTGGTGTGCATTAATCTAAGAGAACATTTCTTTTCAGACCTCAAAAAGTGTAATTCTAGAGCCCTGGCAAATTCTGTGAATAATTTTAGTTTAAAATTTATCGAGAAGCATGCTATAGATGCTGGCTGTGAATATTTTCACTCATCTCTTAATGAGAGGATTAGCAGACCTTCCTTTCTTCGATGGAGGCATGTAAAATCCAGAGGAATTTTAGATGGCTGTCCCAAACACTGGCTAGCCATTCAAAACAAACAGATGTTGGCAATTTAAGTTGTGGAGTCTTTTGCAAGCATTTTTCATGTGTGCCTATCACTCTTTCAGGAAACCCACAACAGAATTGAAGCCTTGCAAAAATGTTCTTTCAAAAGAGTCATAGGAGGATTCAATTATTTCTCTGAGACTGTTGTGTCACCCAAGAGAGTCCCTTGTTTCATTGAATGCTTTTGTTTATAGTTAGTGTCAAAAATATTCCTCTCTTATCCAGAGCAGTTGAAAAGGATTTTGCCCCTAGCTGTTTTGTTGAACTCCTTTCCCCTGTAAAACTCATGAACAAAGTCCACTTTACCAAAAGGAAAAAAAATGTAGGAGCAACAAATTTCACATTTAAGTGTCCTCACCTTTACCTCCTCTATGCTTTGTTTGGATAATAATATGCTGACCAGCACACAGTTGACTGTAAGAAAATTCCGGCCGCCTCACGGTATGACCACTGAACACACCAAAGCGAGATTTTCCAGAGTGAGCCATAGCAGATTCAGAAAGAGCTTCAGCCACTGATAAACTTACAACTGTAAAACAAAAACAAATACAAATTATTAAAAAAAAACATTATGGAGGGGGTGAGTAACACCTGCACTGGCGTTGGCAACCGAATGGACATGGGGCATAGAAAGGGGCAGATCTCTCTGTTAATTAGCCCAGGACATACCACTAGGCTTCCTAACTTTATAGGAAAAGAAGGTTGTAAATGTATCACTTCATCAAGCATAATGTTTGCAGAACTAAGGAAGCACATACAGTAGCTGATAAGGTCCAGGCTCTTGACACAGGGGCCCTGGTAGAAGAAATCCCTGAAAGCTCTGAATTCTGTTTTAGGAGCCCCATTTGGTCTGTTTCTTTCATGTGATGATTTTTTAACCCTGAATCCTGATGATCTTTTAAAAATGAAAATGGTTGCATTTGACACATACGATATATAAAGCTAGTGCTCTGCTCACAATTTGGTCCCCCTAATATGGAAAACATATTATTGTGTGTTTATTTGACAATGTAGGCGACTGCTCTTAAGTTCTCACATCTCTGTTTTCTGACATCTCTACAGTATGTTCACCTTAAGGGTTTGGTTCTGGGAAAGGGATAGGTTAGGTCCATAGGTATAAAGCTAAAAGCAAGCCATGAACCTCAATATTCCATTGAAATAAAAGCAAAAACAGGGATATGTTAATGAAAGCCACTTTTCTGCATACATGTATATATTGTTCAGCATTGGAACACTCAGCTGAATGGTGGGGCAGAAACTTCTTTTCGCCCCCTCCACTTTGGTACATGACTTGCTATGATGCTGCCAAACTATGGCACTGAATAGTACTAGGAATTACTTCAAAGTTTGTCAGATACTGCATCACCATTTCACATCAAGGCACATAAGTTAAATAGTCAAAATATTTCCCTTGGGAGTTGGTACCCTCCCACAAGACACTGATCACTAATGTACCGTACGCATAGGCATACTCGATCAAAATGCAGATCAGTAGCACAAAACTAGGTGGTGAAATTCATCCACATCATCTAGATATGCCCTAAGCAAAACTTGACTAGGCCAGCAACTTCAAAAGCTGGAATACCCGATCAAATGACTGTCTCCCCCCCCTCCCCAAATTTTTCATTTTTTCAATATTCGTCCGTACTATATACTGCTCTTAATTTGGCAAATTGCATTTTACTTAAAGGTTGCCATTGTAGTAAGGAAATTCAGCACTCCACTCACATGATCCCACCCCACAACCCCCCCGAAAAATATAAAGCTGCCAGTGTTGGTACCTTCAAACCACATGAAAATTCTGCAAATGCAGTACGGCAGTCGGCGTGGTTCAGATCTTTTATTACGAACTTACAAGCAAAGGGAAGGTCTTGCAGTGCACATATGGAATCCGTGTCTATAAGATGAATGTAAATTTTGCAAGCACGGAGTCCATGTTCATAAGATAAAAGAAAATCTTGCGAGCACGGAATCCGGATCAATAACATGAATGAAAATCTTGTAGGCATGGAATTCGTGTTCATAAGAAAAATGAAAAGCTTGCGAGAACGTAATCTGTGTCCATAAGATGAGTGAAGATCTTGCATGCACTGAATCTGTGCTAATACAATGGATGAAAATCTTGTGAGCATGGAGACTGTGCCAATAATGCCCACCAATGGAAAATGATCCTCAGGTTAGGATCAAGGTTGCGTTTATTGAAAAAACTAAAGATGAACATAGGACTACGTCCACACACATAGGCTAGGCGTTATAGTTGTAACTTTAATAACGTTAGCCTACAGTAACTAACCTTGGAGTTGGTGTTTCCTTGTACCGCGATACCGACGAAGAATAACTATCAACTATGAGTGACTATCAGTCACAAGCTTTACCAACGTTAGTATCAGATACGCGACGATATTATTTGGTAATGCGATCAGCGATGTCTGGCAGTGACACAAGCTTCTCTCTTTCTCTTTGGCGAGTCTTCTCTGCTCCCCTTGGCAGAATGAGGCGTTAAAAAGTGCCCCCCTATTAATATACATTTTAATGTATTAATTTCGGCAGGTGGTGCAACTTAAGTTAAATTGTGACGTAGCTTGTTGAAAACAAGTTGAGGGTTGTTTTGGTAACTTGTTAATTACGGGACAGTGACACAATATTCTATTTTAAGGAAAGGACTATTCCAATAGACGGCTGACGGCGGTAAAAATATATATAAGAAACTTCTTTAAAGACACGAATTCTCGAAAAGAACTTACTTATCTAATATAGGAAATAATATAAAAATTAAAAATTATGTTAGTTTTAATTGGGGCGTAAAATAGATTTGATATATTTTAAAGATATTGTATTAATGGGATAAAAATTTTGCAACCTTAAATAAATGATCTCAACTTGAATTGCAACACCTGTTTGCAACCGGCCTATTCAATTTCTCTGTTTGTAGTTTGTGTACGTAGAACGTAGTGGGTTCAAGAAGTAGAAACGTTCAAGCAAATACTGCCCAGGCTTATCCACTAGCTCAGTTTGATCAATATTTAAGTGGAGGTTTTGGTCATGGATTTCATCAGATTCGTGAAAGCCTTGCAGGCAATACAGGTGCAGTCGTCGGTGTTTGAAGATCTCCATCTTACTTTTCATTGCAGTGGTAATTAGTAAAGTTTTAACTTTATTGCAATAGAAAAAATAAATAGGATAGGCCCAAGGCCTAGGGCTACGTGAAACTTATTAAAGTGGACCTAGGGCATAAAGTCTAAAATTACAACAATATATATTTTAGAGGTTGGAAAATAAATCCTTTTCATCCAACTCCCATCTTCATAACTTATTCCATTACTGGAGAAACAAAATATTGAAAAATATGCACTTAATTTGAAAAAGACAATTGTGCAATAAGTTGTGATGTCCTTCCTGTACAACTCACATTACCTGCTTTTCTTTCCCTTTGAAATTAAAGTGTTTATATAACCTTAAAAAGTTTACTGTTTTCTTGAAAAGCATGTTGAATGGAGTGGGCTTGTATAGTCAAGTCACCCCATACCAGTAAGAAAGAAACCACATTTTGGCACATGGTGCAGTGGCTTTGGAAAAAACAAAGAAAAACAGACGGTAATTTGAGTAGTACAATGACATCACAAATTATTCCAGTCAGAAATATTAAATTGGTTGAATAAGCTTTAACATTTTATATCCCAGCTCAGGAATGTCCTGTGAAGATGGGAGTTAGACCATTTATATTCATTTTTCAAGTTTTGTAACATATATTTTTGAAATTTTTGACTTTAGGTACACTTTTATAAAGTAACCTTTCTGGCACTTGTAGCCCTATAACTTCAGCATAAGCATGATATGAATGTTAATTAGGCTGATGTTTTAACTTTGAGTATGAACTTAGTATATGGTAAGACCTCATCTCGACTATGCTGCCCATGCAGGTTTGAAGTGCTTTCTTCTATGAAAAGGACATGTTTCTTTAGAGCAAGTTCAGAGGAGGACCACTCTGGATCCTACTAGCCTATACCTGAAGTGAGAAATCTACCATATTAGACTTAGGCCAAGGCCAAGCATCTTCAATTACCACCCTGAAGTTGAGAAGGATGGGGGGGAGGTGGGGTGGGGAGCCAAACCGGTTCATGCCACAGGATTACGCAAAGTTATTTCATGCAATGAGGGAACATGCCATGCCAACTTTTTAACACCCCAGTCTCAGAAAGGAAAAACCTTATACCGTGTTACTACAGGCTAATGTGAATTTGGCTTAGGTTGTAGGCTAAACATAAGTGTTTTACCTATGCCCCAATGACATTGTCATAATTGTGAGCCATGCCAGTATGGCAAAGTTTATAAAATTTGACGATCATGCCATGCACCAAAAAGTTTGGAGCACAGTTTCATACATATGCCACAGATCTGTGTGAAAACTGTTTAACTTTCCAGTATGGGGGGGGGGGCACATGCTGTACATAGGTTTACAAATTTCTGTCTGAAAGGAATCCTTTGTTATCTTAGCTGTACAGTACTTAAAAGGTTGAAAATAGGTTCAATGCCATTTTTAAAAGAAGCTAGTGAAGTATTTTGCAAAGCTTGATGAAGTTGACATCAGGAAGTTCAGCTTCTCTCATAGTTGTCAATGAGTGGAAGTCTACCTAAGTGGGTAGTTAATAACTCCACGTCAGTCCACTGTTAACATTTACAAGTTCTTCCATGACTGCCAGTAGAATCTACTTGTACTGGACTCATTTGGTGTTGGTTGGTTGTGTGGTTTACTAAAGAGGTCTTGGACTTCAGGGCATCTTATAGGGCCTTAGCCCTCCCTTGCCCTTTAACATGTTGTTACGCACAAGATTGTATGGTTGTTTGTTAAGCTTTAAATGGTCAAGCCCCTGAATACATGACTCAAGCTGTTTTCTACAAACCTGTCCGAACCCTTTGCTCATTCGGTGAGACAACCTCATATAGTCAAAACTTACAGGAAAAGAGGCAAAAAAGTCTTTATTGGATATCTCTCTCCGTGTAGGACTACTTCCTCATTTTACTCAGTTGAAAGCAAAAAAGTGAGTTAAAGTACATCTCTGGGAGAAAAATTACTGACTACTTTGAAGGATCATGATGACTTGTGTATCACTCACAACAGCTCTTTAAGTGCAGTATATCAATCAAGAATCAATACTGATAAAACTTCAAAGGGGCTATTGCCTCACCCCAAACATATTTTGGAATATGATCATAAACAGTATCTCTAAATACAATTGAAGACTGCTCTTTGGTTGACAATTGAAAGTGAAACAGTAGCTTCACTCCTGGCTGGTCAAAGATGACTGATCAATGCAGTCATTTGTTTCCACCCACACACAGTGATGTATTGATATGGCCTTTAGCAGTTGAAACTCAGTACAGCCTGTAGCTTTAATTGACAGCAAAATATGCAGGTGAAGTGTTTTTGTTTGAATTGGATATAGGGCAAAAAGTAAACAGAGTTGGGAGAATTTTTTCTGTCTTGGACAAGACTTTTCATATTCTATACCTTACAGTAACTGTGGAATTATCTACCTCTTAATATAAAAACAGTAGCATGTTATACTGTATATGCAGTAAGAAAACACTTAAAACTTATCTGTTTATATGCAATACTTTGCCTAGAGTGAAAGTAAGTTGTGTTGTAAAGCACGTTGAACTATGCTTTGAAGCAACTGGATTTAGTGCTTTATAAGAACATCATTATTATTACATATTGTTATTATTATTTTCATTATTAAGACTCAGGTGCCTTTTAATTGTTATGAAAGACACAGGTGTTTATACTAAATAGAGTTTTGAAACTGTTTATTTTTTCACTTTTGTTGTTTATTCTTATTACAGGTGAATGCAACCATCGAAAGTATTCACAATGGTGCAACGCAAGGGTGGAAAATTTGGTCTTTGTACTTCCAGGACCTTGAAGAAAACACCTTATTTTATGAAGCCAAGAAAGTTTTTTAACAGACAGTTTGTTATGTCAAAGTATGTGGAGGGAGGTATAGGTCGCCATGAAACATTCAACCAACAGTTTCAAGATTTCTTGAAAGATGGCAACATACCTGTGGGCAATTTTTCACCATTATCTCCAGAACGTAAGTATTAGATATTAATGTTACCGTGTTCATTCATGGGGAGACGCAGGTACTTTTTGTAAGCACAGTTCAATTTGAGGTGATTAGAGACTACTGTACAAATAACCTAATGAATGTTTGAGTGTGATAGTATGAATAACTTCATGAGTTAAAAGATTGAATGCTCTATTCAATGAAGCAAAAGCCAAGCTGAATAGAACAATCATCTTTCATCTATCACAGGAATGGAAAACATCCATTATTAATTTTGTTTTTTTATAACATCCAACTTCCTAAATAGGCCAGATTTTGGTCAAAATTTGATTCAAGGAGTGGATAGGGCCAAACGTGGTGTGTTATTCTAGACTAACCAGTGATGGATAACACAAGACTATGTGATAGTGCCAAATAACCCTTGGAATGTGACCACCAATCATCCAATTAGATGTAAAGGAATTTATAACGTCTTATACAAAAAGGGATAAATAGGCTAATACTGTAGCTTGTGAATACCTGTCTTTCATTCTAGTTTGAGATTAGCTTAAGTATGAGGTATACACCCATAGCATTCCTGTGGATTTCTTGTTTTTAACTGTTGGCATATTCTTTTGCCATTCAGATTTATTACAATAAAGATGCCTTCTGGTGTCATGAATGTGACAAATGTGCTAATACATTAGATGTTTGTCGTCTATGCAGTGTTGAGTGTTATCAGCTTGGTACGTGTGCATCTTAGTGGTATCATCCATGGCATATTTTTTTGTGGGGAGTTTAGAGCAGTTTTTGCCAGAGAAAAACTGGTACTGTATTGCAAAAGAAGTTTTCCTAATGTTCTCTATATCTTCCTGAGACACAGGTTTTGCTTGAACTGGGAGAAGGATGTGTAAAGCTGCAGCCTACCACTTATGAGACTCATATACATGTACTATATGCATGCACAGTGCTGATACATCCTCCTCGACTTTGTAAAGCAGTTGTTTTATGAAGCTGACCTATTACATACATGTAGCAAAACCCTGAAGGGGTATGACTGGGATTGACTGACCTTCCAGAAACACCCCAGGTCCAGAACTGGCCCATGATTTAATCCAAATTCAGACGTGGTTGCTATGCCTTTATGCTTCAAGTACCACTTTTTTTATCTAATTCCATCCCCCAAACCCAAGGTAGTTTACAGTCAAATTTTAAATTTCATTTTCAGTTCTGTGTTAGTCTCATATTGCACCTTCTGTACCTGGCATACTGTAGTACATTAATCATGTTGCAAACTGTGTACATGTATGTATTTTAAAATCTTTTGCAGAATTCCCAGAGTTTTCTGTGAACAAAAGGAAAAGATGGCTACTGCCAAAACTTCTTAAGGAGGTAATTGAGGAGAATGATGGCATAGATGAGCTACCATTCAGGGTTTGTGTAGTAGAGCGTGCAATTCAATCCCGTGCGGCTGATGATGACATGTCATTAAATAGGTGTCAGGTAAACAGAGTTGACTGTTTGTTTATAACTCGAAGCAAATCGATGAAGCGTAAATTGAAACCAAAGCAGAAGTACTCATTTGAAAGTGACCTCCATGGTGACCGTGTGCGAAGCTGGAGAGGGATTCAGCATGTAATAGATGAAGATTCACAAGAGCCCCCACCTGCAGAGCTGACATACGAAATCTGCTATCCTCGGCCCAAGACCTCATATCCTACCTACAGCCCATTTATAAGTGCCAGAATGCAAAGATACCGTGAGCATAGACTTTATTTTTAATCACACATGCCTCTTCTTTCTCACTTTAAAAGTTAAAAGTAATTTGTCTTTTTAAGAGTTAGTTAGTTAGATGAGGTTTAACGGCCCAGTTTCCAACCAATTGGTTCAAGTCGAGCTGGTGTCTTTTTAAGAGAGAAAAGTAAATGAAAAAGTAAATTTAGGCATTCTTTGTTTGTTGTACATTTTTTATAATCTTTCTGTAATTTGAGTGCTTTTTGGAGTTTGTGTTTGTGGTTGCATTAATAAGAAAAATTTTTTCCTCAAGACATTAGACAGGGATTTACCTTACAGTAACTTATTTTTTCACTTGCCACTTGCACAGGCTAGTACGTACCAAATTTAGTCCTCAGCCACATTTCACTAATCTGCATATTTTGGCCAAAAACAAACATCACCAACACTTCAAAAGTTTCTACCAATATAATGTTCCTGTAGTAGGAGTTGTGTCTTTTCAACTACAAACTTTTTAGCCCAATAAAGTCTCACTGAGTCACTGTAACTGACAGTAGTACAGTATTACAGTTATTACTGATTACAGTCATGAAGAATCGAGAGTTTTTGATCTTGGATAATTTGCACTTTTTAAGTTGTCCACCAGACTAGCTAAAAATGTTGTTGTGAGTAGTCCACCACTTTTTTATGGCAAATGAGTGACTACTAATTTCTAAACCTGTTAAGGGATGATTAGCTAAGTTGGAAATGTTTAACATTGTACTGTTTACATGGCATGAAAAGTATGGAGACATGCAATCAAAAAGAACAGACTTAACCTGGCAGATATCCTAGGGCTGTCACGATTCATCGATAATCGCGATACTGGTTTCCCTGGGATTTGATACTGGACATCCTTTAAGTATCACAACATCAAAAAAAGGGAAGAAAACTTAGAAGCAAATTTTATTTTTTAATGATATATTCATAAACATGTATTGCAGTTTTCATGTTTTCAAATACATGTCATGTTGCTAAAATAAATGGAATAGTTACAAAAATAATCAAGTAAGTGAGAGTTTGAAGTGTATCAAGTGTCTAAATTGAATAAATTCACGTTCATTTTTGGTTGGGTAGCATTTCGATACTACGATGTATCACTACAATGTATCACGATACTTTTGGCAACGATAATCGGGATGCCATTCTCGGGGCCCAAAATAAGCGGGCGTCCAGGCGTTATTTGCACCTGTAGATTAGACAAAAGCACCCGGAAACCCGATTAAATTGGTACCCCAGGCGCTATTTTCTCACGAAAATAATGCCAGGTGAAATTCCCCGGGCATATTTTTCTTTTAGAAACTATAGCCCAGAGTAATGCCTGGATAGTATTTCCTTGAGAAAAACACACCTGCACGTTGTTTTCTCATAGAAATTACTGTGCGGGTGTATTCCAAATTCAAATCCAAATCCAAATCGTTTAAATATAGAGTAACTCCTAGGTCGCCAAAAGTAGCTCCTGGTCCAGCCTGAAAGCTCGTGGACCAGGAGTTAATTTTGGCAGAAAGTAGCTCCTGCTATTTGACTGCTTATTTTGACCCCTAGCCATTCTACTGTATCATGACAGCCTTATTTAACAGGCTGTTATTTAAAATCAATACATGAAAGATCTCTGTTCTCAAGATGTCCACAGAGGTAAACCATTTCTTAGATAATATTATAGAGGTAAACCATTTCTTAGATAATATTATATGATGCACTATGGGAAATTTAGTATGAAAATGAGCTCCTCAGTATTATTACCATGTTAATTCATCTTAACTACTGTTGGCCATTTTTATCCCACCTTTTGAAACACAGCATATTGTACATTTAGGAAAGTCATATACTTATGACTAATTGGTTCAAAAGAAAGCTTGGAATGTGCTCTTTAAGTCGCCACTGAAAACTAAATAGAAGTAAGATTTTCTCCAATAATGGTTGTTCCAATTATTTACATTTTTATAATTTTAAGTTCTTGTAACAGGGTTCGTACGGGGCCTGGAAAAGCTGGAAAAGCACAGAACTCAGGTTACTCATTTTCCAGGCCTTAAAAACCTGAAATTTCGACCACAGAGCCTGGAAATTTCCAGAAACAGCCTGGAAAACATATCTTTTCTGCAAAATGTGAACTGTATCAAACAATCATGAAAAAACTCCAGTATTTTCATTGAATCACAGACCATTCGGATGTAAGAATTTGTTTTTCCAATTCTGATGTGTATAGTATTATTTAACATGAATTAACTTTGGTCTTGGCCTGGAGCTTTTGTTATGACCCTGGTCTGAGAAGAACCAAACCAGGGCCAGGCCTTTAAGCACTACAAAACTGATCAAAAGCATGTATATCTCACCTTCATGTACTGTTTCCTTTTCTTTTCCCTTGATATTACTTCAACAGAGAGGCATGAGAAGCTCCACAGAGCTAAAGGAAAGTTAAGAGAAGTAAGACTGCAGGGCATAGGAAGTACAGTCCATTTTCCGGAGGAATTTCAGCAGTTCAAGGGGAAATGCTCAATGGACATCTTAGAAGATGAAGAGAGAATTGTGGACTGTGAAAGAACTGGAGTAGACCTGGGGGATGAGAAAGTACCCCCCGACAGAGACCAATCTGTCAATTTAACCGAATATTTTAGTTTTATCCCTAAAAAGAAAAAGACTTCTCAGAAAGAGCAGAAGAAGCAATATTTAAACAAAGCATTAAGGGAGGCTGAAGAAAATTTATTTAAAAAAAAGGAAAAGAATGAACGTAAACCAAAGGGAAGTGCAATATTTGACCCAACAATATCTGTAAAGGAGATAGAAAAACTGACTGAAACACACTCTCCTTCAGCAGATAGCGGTTTCTCTGATGGGTCAGATGTGATGTTCAACTTTGACCTCAAAGAAGATTCCACCTGGCAGACTGTAAAGCTGGAAGAGCCCTCCTTGTCAGAGCTTTATCTAAGTAGAACATTTGGAGAGAGTTTGATGGGCTATGCAGAATCAGACCCCTTCTGTGTAGCCATCAACCTTTGCGGGACAGATTTGGAGGAGGAAGTTCCTCCTCAGCATTCTCAGGTGTCAAGGTTAGATGAGGTACTTCTTGTGATTCAGAAACTTGAGGGAAGAGATAACAGCATCTCATATAGGTAGGCACATGAGAATATTTCAAACTTTAAATATTCTTTGCATAAGAATTAAGGCACAGATTTTTAGAAGGAAGTAGGGAATTGTCTTCATGTCAGATGATTTTTTTTTTATGTCTGCCCTCATCAACATTATGGGTACGCCTTTATGGTGTAAAGGAGGAAATAAACTACTTTCCTTGGTGCCCCCCTCCCTCCACACACACACCCGTAAATCTTTAGGACTGTGAGTACTGTGCTTGTTAATTTACTGCATTCTACATGTCATACAGTAGTTGCACAGTAAAATTCTGTGCACATACTCAGAAAGCTAGCAGTAAAATTGGATTTTGCTATTAGGGCTTAATTTAATCTAAATCAAGGGGTGTTATCATTCTTATGCTTCATACAGGTATCTCAATGTCCCATGTTAGTTGTAAGCAAAGCGGAGATACTTCAGAAAGAATCATTGATAAATGTGGGTCTCCAGGAGAGTCCTGAAGGCTGTAGAGCAGGACTTCACTCAGAATGATGTATTTCTCCTCCGACACCTCTATTGTTCAATATGAGAGGGAAATATTGTGTTAACCTTGCATCAACATGGCAGGGACAGAAAACAGCTTTTATTAAACCATTCACCAGGGATGGAAAAAAAGTTTCTTTCCCAGGAAACAAGTCAAATTTCCCAAAATTTCCTTAATGTTTTCCTTTACAAAAAAAGTAAAATTTCCCTGTAAGTTTCAAAATTTCCCAGCAAGGAGCTTCCCAGATTCCTTATTTTTTACACTCACGCCTTTCAGGGTCATCAATTAACTAAAAATAAAGTTACCTACCTCATTTTCGATTGTGTATCATTCTGCATACTGTGCTATAAATTATGTTCTCAAGATATGAAACTTTCCAGTACCACAAATTATGCAACTTTTATTTTTCAGTCTTTTCCAATAATTACAAGCTATGCATATTCTTCCAGTATGGTTTTAGTGTGGTGCATTTGATTCATATAGAGGGATTTTTCTCAAAATGTGAGTTGTCTTTCTCTCTGTACAGGTTTAGAGTATGTGACCTCCGAGAGGTATCAACTGGAAGGACTGTCAACAGTTCTATGGTCAATATAGACAGCGACCAGACGTACTCCACTCTGGATCTTGTGCGAATCATAAAGCAGTCCCTCTCGTCATTCTTAAAGTAAGTTCAAAGTTTAATAATATTGAAAATAATGTTGAATTCAAGGTGGTACGATCTAGAGCTCCCAGCCAATCTTGAAATCATTGGAAACCCAGGAAATTATTTTACATCAGGCAATTTGAGAAACATGCTTTAAATCAGGAAGGATCATTGATTCTGATTGGCCCTAAAGAGAAAGTTGTCAGGTTTCAATAGTTTTCATTGTGTCTAATTAGCAGACATGTCAAACTGGAACTATTTCTAAATAATTATCTTGAAATATAGAAAATTCTTCAGGGAAATATCATGGAATTGTGTTCCCATAAAATGAAAATGAATCTGGTGCTCTACTGAAAGGTTGCAAATCCTTTTTGAACCAATATCTACTGTAACTTTATTAGGGGTGCCAGACTTCCGGCAAAAGCCAGGATTCCGGCTTTCACCTGATTTTGAAATATGGTTCCGGCCCCACACATTGCTTCCGTCCCCGATTGAAAGTAAAGCCGATGCCGATTTGCCGGCCAGGCCGGGACTTTCCCAAACGTAAAAATACAGAACAGACGTTCATACTATTGAATTTTGCAAGGGCTACGATGTTTGAACGCTCATGTAAAGTAAGTTATAAAAGTGACTAGAGTAGCAATTATACCACACTAACTGTGTGTCGTCGTTCACTGTATGTATGTACTTTGTGTTTTGCTCATTCCACGTGCAGAGGTGTTGCACAGTGCACAGGCTAGGGCAGTGTACGTTAGTGCAAACATACGGCAGCCTAACAGTACAGGGCGGCGGTGCATTGTATAATTGCATTATGACTGTGACTGTGCATGAGCAAGCACTACCGTTTGCAGAGGAAAAGACAATCGACGGCAAAAGCCGCGGTAGCAGCTGGTTTTGCGGCCGATTTTTCCTTCCTAGAAACGGCCGCACATTTTGCCATCGATCAATCTGTACTTCTTCAGTCGATCAGTCTCTACGTTTCTTTCCCATGCACATCGGAATTTTACGTAAATAAACTCGAGGTAGGCTAATGCATTGTAGGGGCCTAGCTATCATTATTTACTATACAGCTGATAGCTGTATGGTCTACGCACTCCGTGCAGGTATTTACAGTAATACACTGGTTTAGGCCTTTAGCATGCATGAGCCATATTGCATATTTGTGTTCGATTGCAGAAGTTATCTATAGCTTGCTGCATAGGCTACATCTTGTACAGCAGAGAGTAGGCCCATTTCAAAATAGGCCTACATCGTTTTACAGTATCAAACATGGCAAAATTTGTCAAAAATGACAAAAACATTCTCCTGACATGTTAATTCAAAAGGCTCTCAACCAATTATCTCTAAAATAATGATAACTTTTAGTTGGAAGGTTTTTTTCCATGAGGCACATTTCTTTATAGGGGCTTTGCAGTTTTGCCATTGCCTAACGTGCAAAATACATGGCTAGGCCTACTAAGATGCTAATCTAACACAA
>WURT03000006.1:745096-756061 GCA_009936505.3 Holothuria glaberrima | reverse complement strand
GAGACAATCAAAGAAAATTTGTCTTTAAAGACAATAAAAGTCTTCAAATTACCTTAAAGACAATTGTATGTTGCTGCGGTTTTATATTACTCCAGCCTATACATGTACTCAGATTCATACTCGTACTGGAGTACATTTTTCTGTACTCGTACTCGTACTCATGACTTTGGACTCGTACTCGTACTCATGGCTTTGGACTCGTACTCGTACTCAAGGGGTTTGAAAATCAGGTACTCGTACTCATGGCTTTGTACTCGTACTCACACTCGTACTCGAGGCCTTGTACTCGTACTCCTACTCTGGAGTTTGTACTCGCACTACAAGTCTGCCTCAAATAGAGTACATGCATGATATTCATATACATCCTGTCTGTATAAGTACATCAGCGGTATACGAAAGTGACAATACTTTTTAGCCAATATACAGGATCTGGTCTACTAACGTCACTCTAGGTAGTCTACATGGCCCTACGTACCGTGCCGCCGTATCGTTCCATACTTTCACTATTCGTTTATTTTCCATAATAAGCCCACAAGGCTGTTGTTAGGACATTTACTCCTGCCGGGTACATGTTGTGCTTAAGTTGTTTTCGTTTGAAAAATGGTATAACTTTTACGAAGGGCATTGTGCTGAGATTTTACTCGCATTTCTTCCGTGAGAAGACGTCTTCGCCATCTTTGTTTATGTCCGTTCTCGCTGCACCACCAACCGAGGTGTTGTGAGATTTGGGAGCAAGAACAGTTCGCGAACCTGTTCTTTCGTGATCGACTCGCACGAGAACACTGTTCTCTGTTCTAGAAAAGGGTGTCGAATACAGCCTAATATTACGATGACCAATTAGTCAAAATAGGAATTCTGTCTCATAATTGGTCACATGATATATCGCTCAGCAATAAGTTGTGACTGCTGGACAAAAATCAAGTTAAGCCCTTTCATTCCAGACGCGACGCAACGCAACAAGATACGATAAATTAAAAGTTGAAAACAGTGCTTTTCCTTAGACCCCTTCACACTAGGCGCGATGCGACGCAATAAAATTGAGTTAAAATAAATTCAACTTCCGCCCACTTATCACCCACCGAGCGAAATTTTGTGTGACCAATGGTGAGATAAAATTGCTATCCTGTTAGATCACATGACTAGTTGGTAATTGAAATATCGCTGAGAGATTAAGAAAGGTCGCCTGTAGTGTGAAAGGGTCATTGCATTGTTTTCAACTTTTTTACCGTATCGTATCGCGCCTGGTTCGAAAGGCCTCAACATACCAGAAGCGATACGACGCGATACATGCTTCCACATTTCCTGCACATTTTATAGCATTCATGGACTAGTGAATTCTTCAGAGAGGAGGCCATTCTCTCCTGACCGCCACTTCTCCCCACCTCCCATCAGACTCAGCAATTCAGGTTCAATCCGACACGTGTGATCTAAGCAGCTGATTCGGGCCCCGGGGTCATCAAGGCGCCCAACAGTGCTTAGCGGCCCTGGGACTGTGGCTGTGTCCCAAGCAAATTCTGCTCCGTTCCCTTGAATTCTTTTAAGAGCTCCAAGAAGACACCCCCTGTACTTGGCAAAATTAACTCTTCTTTGCCCAAATCCTATAGCTTTTCCTGAGTGTCTAGAATGTAGCTGACCAAGTAAGAAGTTGTCACACATGTTTTACTGTAGGAATGAGAGGTGTGTATGGTACATAGGTTGCACCCACGCTTCTAAAAATCTCTCCGCCCACACAGGTTGACGGCAAGTTCATTGTAGATAGGGCGTGACACTTAACTTGATAATCTACTACTATTATTGAATCCCGTGCACCATTGACTCACTGTATAACAAATCCCTTTCAAGGAATTTTTTTTTGTGTTTGCTCATAGATAGGAAATCCCATTGTTTGTTTCCTCACGCAAAGGAAATCTATGCATGCAACGTATACTCTTGACATAAAGGGCCCATTGATGTCTCCTTGTGAACAGAAAACATATCGATGTCCTCTTATTTATGTTCTGTCATAGACGGGTGCTCCATTAATTGTTTCGTCGCGAAAAGGAAATTATTGATTGTTCGCATCCATGAAGAAATGTCTCCCCGTGGACAGGAAACCTCAGTGGCTTCAATCAAACGAAAGCGCGAGGGGGGGGGGGGTTAGTTCCCTCATTTTCTGAGGGGTCGGGTCTACAAAACCAAATTCCTTCCTCCGCAGGGTCAGTGACCGACTGGTGTAGTCGGTCAGCCTGTCTCATGTCTGGGTGTAAAATGAATAAAACTTTGAATTTGTGTGCAGCTGAATTTCATTTATTTAATGGACAAATTTTCAACTTAAAATAAGGTAGTTGTCATTATTTTTATACGATTTCTTCCTGTTGGACACCTTTAGTGGAACTGTTGCTTTAAATGGGAGAACTTTGTTTTGAACCCCCCCCCCCCGCCCAACAAAGAGGGTTATTCCCCAAGAAACCTCCACAAAAATGTTGGAATGCCTATTGTTCACGCTTTGACCGATTCATTAGGCCAACTGAAGGGTTTGCACCCCCTTTGCGTCTTTGGCGCCAGTGGGTCATTCCAACCTGCCTGACAGTAATTTGTGTACACCCCCCTTTTTTCAATCCGGATGGGCGCCCCAGGAAAAATTGTTCCCTGTTGATATATTCCTTACGAACAGTTAAACCTACTTTCATCAGTCTGTCTGATATGAACACGAGGTTCAGTTTGTGTGCGCAATATCAGAAAAGATATATTGAAAAGGCGTAGTACCCTATGGAAATTGTGCTTATTTTTCCAAAACAGAGAGTTTTGTGATTTTGTTAGTATACCGTTTATCGATTTATTTGAAATTTGGGACTAGAAGACGTCAGCAATACCTTACATAGTCCTTCCCAATGGAATTAACCGACATTTGTGGAATTAAATTTTCCGCGTACAATGTATAATTCTTACATTAAAAAACGCAATTTATCTCAACTTCAATGGCATTATGGATTTAATTGTGGTTTAATCGGTATGGTAGAGCGTTAAGTTGTTTTTCGTTGCTCGTTATTTACTCCCACCGGTTTCGTTCTATCTATCACTTTTTGTAACTCATTCACCTTACATTAAAGACAGTGAATTTTCTCTATCTTTTGTAAAGTCAGTGGAGGAAGAAGGATAGAATCGTTGCATCGTTTTACTCTCGTTGAAATCTCGTCGTCCACTTGACCACCTTACCAACCTTACTCTGGAAATTTATGTTTTAATAAAAAAAAATAATAATTTATGATCTTCAAGGCCAGACTGTAAATTTTCTCCTTACTAAGTTTACTTCAATTTAAACAAAAACACCGGTGTAGTACACCTTCCAACAAAGCTACAGTAGTTTGCACTGAGATTAAATTGCTCAAGGCCATATCTAGACAGAACTGAGCGATTAGAAACACAACTGACTGCATCAGGGAGTTGCACTGGCCGTGACTGCACAAGTCATCATTGACGCTTTTGTTTGAATCAATATCCATCAGAGTGCACTCGCCAATTACATTTAGAGATATGATCATAAGTGTTGGAACTATTATCGCTATTTACCGTCGGTATCGGCCGAAATTCCCCGGTGTCGGTAAAATTTGCCTTCAATGACGATATTACCGAACCGATATAAATAGTCCCATATATCACTAAAATGGGACACTGTTTGAGTGTGTTTGAATGCGAGTTTCAATATTTTCAAGATGATCAAGACACTGCATTTTGGTGTCCCGTTGTCTAAGGTTAGTTGCCGAATGCTTGTTTCCCAAATATCGGTACCGGATCGGTATCGGCTGATATTGCAAACTGAAATATCGGTATCGGTAATATCGGCTACTTGCAATATCGGTACAACATTAATGATCATATTTCTAAATATGTTTAGGGCATTCAAAGTTAAGTTGTAAGTCTTCCATCAGTTTCCATAAAACATTACCTCCTATAGCATATCAAAGTCTGAATGGATAAAAGTATATTGAAGTCAGAATTAAATTCCTAAAGTGTTAAGTATGCCTAAGTCAGAATGAAAACCATTCAATAATGAATATAGTAAGTCAAAGTTAGAATAAAATTCATATGATTAATATGCCAAAGTCAGATTAGAAGTCAAAACGAGAAGAGTACCGTATATTAAATTCAGAAAGTCAGCTAACAATTGTTTGTTCTCAGTTTCTTATAACTGACGTCATACATCATGTACGGAGCGCGTGCATGATGTATGACGTCATACATCACGCGTTGCGTACAGAAGTAGGCAGGTACTTTTACACTACCAAGCTATATTAAACACTTCATTAATATCACGTTGTGTCCCTCAGTCCGAGTGTTCTGTGATAATGTGGTTGGTTCCCACAGTGTTCCATAAACGGCTTCAAGTGTTTGTTTCGGAAAGTCTCCGCTGGGGAATAATGAAAGCACTTTACCTCAATCAACAGGGGAAATGCGTGGCTCATGACCATTTCCAGAAGAGATTTTAGCTCGTTATAGGAAAATATGAATGAGGAGAAATATGAAAAGTTATTTCAGCTTTGAATCTGTTATTAACATGACTTCAATTTAGACTGCTATGTGGAGTTGTTTTATAAGTGTCTCTGCTGGGATAATCTCCAAGGGGATTTCCTTTCCACACCTCTACTCTGTGCCAACGTGCCTTTGAAGAACAGATCACTGCTTTGGGAGCATTGTTGAGATTAGAGACAACCAACAGGGGGACGAAAGGACTAATTTTGTAAATAGTTCGACACTAAGCGTGTCTTCGCAATCGCTGCTATACTTTCTCCCTTTCTCTCTCTGAGAGTATTAACCTTTCAAATGTATAGCTTGTTATCAACTTTCGCAGTAAAAAGAATTGAAGGGGTCATTCGACTTTTGAGCAACTATATTGTTTTTTTAAATGCTCTTCAATATGGTCATTGAACTTAATCAGTTCAATGGTAAATTTGGCAAAACACCGCACCTTTTTACAGTCAAACGAAGTTTCCTCAGTGTTCATATATGATGACATTATCCGAGAGCTTTCTTTGGATAATAAGTTTGCAAATGTTCTGCCTTCTGTTGCCGTACTACTAGGGAGTTGCCAATGGCAACCGGTTGGTATGGCGAGCGCTAGAGGGATATTTTGCCCCACTAAACTAATATGTAGACTTTGCAAAGTCTTTCCTTTCCCTTTCTTCCTTTTCGTCTTCAGTTATTCACAGGGGCGGCGCCATAAGGGGGGCAGGGAGGGCGACCGCCCCCTATAATTTGCAAAAAAGGGGAAAAGCGAAGGAAAAGAAGGGGAAAAGGAGAAAAGAGGAAAACGAAAGAGAAGAAAGAGAAAGTGAAAGAGAAAGAAGAAAAACAGAAGAGTCTTTTCCCAACAGGGCTGCTTTCATTTACAACAGTTATCGGTGCAAAAACTAGCTCCCCTTTGTTATCCAATCGTCGACAATTGTAACAAAATTGAAAAACTGGACTCGCCTGAAAGTAAAAAAAATGTTGGATTAGCTTGCCTTATTTACTGTGTGGTATTAAATTTATACATTGTTTTTATTTTTCTTGCAGAATTCGGAAATCCACGTATGAAAGATTAATCGTTCTTTCTACCAAAGAGTATAAATTGGGTGACGTCATGAGAGAATCCTTATCGACAGATCTCATTTCCCCGGTGCTCTTTGAACCACATTATAGCGCCCTCAACAGACGCCTTCAGACAATTCTTAAGTTTTTGAACAAGTGTTTTGACGAAGCCGATTCAAGAGACGATGTATTAAAACCAGAACCTTTGATAGGTGATTACAACGAACCATTAGCTAGTGACCCTGGCGAAGATTCGGATTTGGACGAATTTGATTTTTAACTGGTGCTATTTTTGTAACATAATCAACTCGTTGGAAAGACTTGAACGTCATACTTTTGCACAGGAGCAGCATAACGCTGACACCTGTGTAAAGACGTGTTTTACCCTAAACAGAATCTATGTGAGGGAACGACTTGGATCAAGGGAAAGATCAGCGATCGAAAAGAAGTTGAAACGTAGACCCACATCATTTTAAAAGTATACAAGATCTACAGTGCGCCACCACATCTTAACCACCACCACTACCACCACCACCACCACAAAATTCACAAATGCAACAGTAGAATTGACCGGCAGCGGCAACAGTCAGCTCAGATTAGGAACATTGATTATGTTGGGGGGGGGGGAGTCTTGTATTTATCTCGCCGGAGGACATTTCGGTGAAGCAATTATGATGGTAGGGGGATTTAACAGAGGGTATTGTCCTGAAATGCCTGCACTTATTACGCTTTGGCTTCAATACAGTGGGTTTTAGCTTGAATCACAAACTCTCTAGGTGTGCTTTGTATTAAAATACAAAAGTGTTCCCAGTTCTTAGGTCATGCGACCTTTCTCCTTTATTCATGAGCCTGCTTGTTATCTGTCTACTTTCACTTTCAGGGTTGCATGAGAGAACCTATGATAAATCAATTCCACCACGTTTGGGACCCCACTTCGTCATATTCTGCCCTACTTATACATTTCTGAGGTGTCACTAGGTCTCCAGTTCGTTCGAACTTAATTTAATGCCCGGAGATAAGTGGCACAACGAGACAATACCGTCCTGGCAAATATATGAAAAAGCCTTGCACATGTCAAACAATCATTGCTTCCCCATTCACAGCATTTTTAATTCTCCGGCTTAATACAGGGGCAGTATATTTCATTTGTGACAAAATTTACCAGCGTCGAAGGAATATCAGTTTAACCACGATCCTTCTAAGAGCCATATTAGACAATTGAAACAAGAAAAGAGTTTAGGTGGTCATTTTCTCGTCACTAATAACTACGGTGTACCGGAGTAGGCCGAGGGGTGACAGGAATTGACCGACAGGGGGCCAAGCTCCAAGACGGGAGCCAGCAACCCGAAACCCCGCAAGGGCGACCGGTCACCGTAAGGAAGTCTAGAGTAAGCCTTTCGACGCTCGACACGCTGAAATTTTTGGCTTTCTGTCTAGAAAATTTGAAAATCTGGGGCTTTTTTCAAATAAAATTTGGAAAAGTGTAGTGTTTAATGTGGGTTTTCGTGAAGGATTTGCCCAAATTTAGAGCAAAATCAAGTTAATCATCGGGACAACTAACCGTCGTCTGGACTACATATTTTATCGTATGCAGTACGGCTTCCCGACGTCGGACATGCTCCCCACCCCTCACCTGGCTTTACCACTGAGTAGACCCAAACAAACTATTTATGTATAGTATATCTTGTCAGTCACTTATCTCAATGTAAAAATCAACCTCCAGTACCAATTTAATAAAGTTCGTGCAAGCCTACCTCCAACTGAGGTGAATAGACACCCTAATAAAGAGAAAAAGCATGTGTAGGTGGCTATTCACTTTAGCTTGGGTTGATTTACATGCAGCATATGCCCAATGGGTTGAACTTGCTCAATAGGCTGAAAACAAAGTCTGTGATGTGCAATGCATGTGACCTCTAGTTGTTAAGTGCAAGTCAGCTTAAACGTTCGATGCTTTTATCCTGCATTGAAGTATTTGCGTACAAGTATCGTTGCAAACTTTACATCAAGTGCCATCCTTTAATCTTTAATATTTTAGACAAATTTTTTTCCAATCTTACGCTAAAACTGTATCCGCCCAAATATCGTAACAAAGTGTTCCACCTTCAGTGAACGGCTATATTATTGCTCAACTCGAACCGCGGAGAAAGCGTTACATCGACTGAAAGAAAATCCGGTTAACCGTTGTATGTTACCAAAGACTTTTTATGTCTAAAGAGAGTAATGTTCCGTGTCTTTTGTAATTTTTAGGGTTTTTTTTCTGGTTGTTGGTATGTTTTCTTTGTTTGTTGATTAATTGCCTTCAGCCATCCTTTGTTACAGTCAGTATTTCATATCTGCGCAAAAACGTGGTTGACTTATTGATGGGTATGTAACTATTGGCAGATAGCATTTGTTTGTGTGAGGTCCATTTATTTTTGGAAAAGGAAATGCTTGTGGTGGAGAATTTATTTTTCTTTGTGGAATATAGACCTTGCTTTTGAAGAGGTAGAATAGGCCTATGTCATTTTGAATGATTTGTTGCTTCTGCGCTTCTCTTACGATATGAAGCCACACTTCGAAAGTTTAATATGGTCTCACGCCTGGAAATTGCTACAGTGAGTGCTACCTCAATATTAAATTAAGTTTTGAGCCCCTTAATACTGAGGCGACACAATACGACACGATGCGGCGTGATAAAAATGTCGCCAGACCTGACACACTACGACAGGCGACTTAGTTTTCTTCTGTCATTTGTCAGCGATATTCTAAGCCCCATTTAGTCATGTGACCCAACAAAATAGTAATTGTGTCTCATAATTGGTCACATTAAAGAGCTCTCGGCGACAACTGAGTGAAAGTTGAAAAAATTTTGCAATTCATTTTATCGCGTTGAATCGCGCCTATCGTGAAAGAGTGGTAGGTAATTTACATTGTTTTTTTTCATCTTTCATTGTAACCCATCGCATCCCGCTTAATAGGTCAATTTGCCTTCATTACACTTATCATTCTAAATTAGATTTAAATAGGCCTGCTATCGATCCACAAACACTAAACAGTAAGAAATGGTCAAACTCTGAAGACGTGCTGCTTTTATTTTCTTCAGTGTCGGCCATACGAAGCCAAAAGACTTTATAAATTTTTAAGCTGATTTTTACATGGGATGGCAATGTTAACATGCTATCATTCTCCACTGACGTTGGAGGAAGCCTAATACTTTTTCTTTTCATCTTTTTTTTCCTGAAGAAAAATCATGAGCAAAACGTAAAATTCAAGCAGCATCCTCGAACCTATCCTTCAAACTTGCGACCTAGTTTTTTACGTCTGTGGTGCTGTAATAAGCTCATGAAAGAGTCAGACCGTTTCAACGTTATCGTAATAGAGCCATCGAACCTTGAACTCATGGGTTCAAAGGAAACATGAGAACTATAATTTGTAATATCTGAATAATTTATGAATATCAAAGTCGTTGAGGGTGGTTGTGTTGTCTTTAGTAGACGTCACATTGATTTTGGAATGATCAAAGTTGCCTAAATGCTAACTGGTGTGGCATTTTACGATGTTTGAAGTAAATTTATGTTCACGAATTGGCCTATTCCATTATTCGGATGGGGAGTCGTCCGACCTCCTTGACCACCACATGGTCACTGGTCTTTTATTTTAGCATTGTGGTTATTATTTTGCTACTGTACATGTATGTTACTCACCTAGGTCATATGTTTTATACTGTTTCGGGTTTTGTAGGCCCTTTAAGGCGTCATCAGATTGTTATAATTTCATTATTACATCAGCTGTAAGAATTTACAAAGAAGTTTAATGTGATGCATTAACTTTATTGACATTTTCTATAAAATCATTACGTCTGGTGCACAAAATTGCATGAATCAGAATAAATTGGGACAAGAGTTTATAAGTAAATTGAAATGGATGTTACCGTGCTCGCTAAGTGAAATTTGACACCTCCACCCCCCTCTGTTCAGCTTATTCCATTACCTTAAGAGGTAATTAAGTTTATGGCTTTCATCAACAAATATGATGGCGCAATAATGTAACGGGACGTCATACAGGTGCTACTCAATTACCTAATTGTTGCTTTTCCCAGAATTTTCTAGTAAAATTAAGATGATAAAATAGCTTTAGATCAATTATTTTTGTCCCTCTTTCTGACAGAACTTTTTAAATTTTGATATATTCATTTGTAAATCTCAGTTAAAGTGTACCCAAAGTCTAGAACTACAAGAATATATATTTTAGAGGTTGGAAAATGAATCTTATTCAACCAACTCCGTCTGTTGTAGTTTGTTCCGTTGCTGAGATATAAAATGTTGAAATTTATTCACTTAATTTAGAATAGTCGACTGCGCAACAATTTGTAAAGTCCTTCTCACAACTCACATTGCCTGCTTTGGTTTTCCTTTGAAATGAAATGTTTATGTGACCTGCAGAGAGAGAGCTTGTATAGTCAAGTCACTCTATAGCAGTAAGACAATCACCACATTCTGGCACAAAGAGCAGTGCCTTTGATAAAAACAAAACAAAACAAAAAAAAAAACACACACACACACACAAAGACGGTAATTTGAGTAGTACAAGAATTACATAGCAAATTGAAATGCAATCTACCACTTTATATTGACTGAGTGAACAAGTTGCAACATTTTATATCTCAGCTCAAGAATGTCCTGTGACGATGGGAGCTACACCATTTGCATTCCTTTTTAAGCTTTGTAACATATATATTTGAAATTTTAGACTCCAGGCACACCTTAAGACCTGTTAATACATATATCACTATAGTTTTAAAATGTTACATTACCGTATCATACAGAGGAAGTTCTGGAAGTTGCAAGTTTCTCGAGAAATTCCATTGACCTTTGACAGGGAAAGAAAACTAGCTGCAACAAAAGTTGTATAATAGAGGGTACCGTAGTTAATTTCTCACTTGTTTTATTTTTAGTTTGTGTTTAAAGAATTCGAACGAGTGCCAGCGAAGCCATGCAGGTAACGTGACTAAAGAATATTTGTAATTGAATAATTTAAATCGTGCAATGGATTTACGTTTATTTACTAAACATTTTGATATTTACGAAATGAAATAAGAATCGTTTAATGAAATGGCCGTTTTGTGATTACCAAACAAAATGTGTTACTCTTTTGTCTTTCGTCGAAGAAATAACGAAGCTTTATTCAAAATATACAATTATGAATGGAATCCTGTTTTGTGTTGGTTTTATTTTTGGTTCAGAATTTGGATTAAATGACACATTGATCTGTATTAGGCATACAAATGCAGACGAGTATGAAGTAGGAAAATCCAATTTTTCCTTCCGTGGAGTACCCTAGTAGTATGTTACTTTTCCTTCCGTGGAGTACCCTAGTAGTATGTTACTTTTCCTTCCGTGGAGTACCCTTGTAGTATGTTACTTTTCCTTCCGTGGAGTA
>WURT03000006.1:732862-744996 GCA_009936505.3 Holothuria glaberrima | reverse complement strand
CTTCTTCTTCTTCTTCTTCTTCTTCTTCTTCTTCTTCTTCTTCTTCTTCTTCTTCTTCTTCTTCTTCTTCTTCTTGCAGGCTCTTCCCCACTTGCAGGCTCTGAGATCAGTAAATGTTTCTGTTTAAGGTGTTGCAATGCAACCCATCAGTTGATCATGAGAAACACTGTCGTCCCACGAAGTAAGCTCTTATGCTTCTGGGATAAATGGTATGTCATGATATTAAAACTGGTTCCCAACCATTTTCGGCTCATCGCCCCTTTCACCGAATAGGTTTTGGCACCCCTACCCCCCTCCCCCGCAGACTATAGCAAAACGTCTTTTGCTATGAATAAGGAGACAATAATTAAAACACATGTTGAAATCAAGAGTAGTCTACACAAACATTATTTTACATATGGTCTGAAGGGAGGTAGCAAAACAATGGTGAGGGATTTAAAACCCCAACTCCCTTTTGAGATGGTGAATCATAAATTGGAGTAAGAAAGGGAAAACTGTTTTTGAATTTAACAGATGCCAATGGCCCTATCAAAGTGTGTACCGCCTCTTCCCAAAAGGCCCTTAATGGGCCCAAGGGCAACGTCTTAGTGGGGACCAGTGGAAAAGCTCCTAGAAGCCCTAAGGTATTTACAAAAATGCCTACACAAGAATGGGGCACGGTTGACCAAATTTTGACTATCTTTCTATAAGCTTATAACCTCAAATGCGCACTACAAGTGATTGTAGAAATCACTCTCAGACCATTTTGTACATCCATAGTTACTAACGGAAGTTCCCTTTGATATTGCAAGCGGCTTTCCTGGTAGGTATGAGAAAGAAGGGTTGTAGGTGTCGCATCGGGGCTTTAAAAGGCTACTGACACTCAAGCTGTCCACAGGCAAAATATGAGAAAGGTAGAAAAGGCCTGTTTCAAATTTAGTATCTCTTTTAATTCAAAATTTCCCCTGTCTCCCCCTTAGTGCTCATCGTGTGGTGAAAACGCCTCCACGGGGCGATAATTACCCCCTCCCGTTGGGAACCACTGAGTTTGACGGGCATACATAACTATCAGCGACTTGCCATAAGGGCACGAGGGACAGGTGAGCTTCCCTACCCGAAAAAGTTTGCAACGCATGGCCTTCACTCTCCTCAAATTTGGACGACATTTTTCATTCCAACTTGTTAACGCCTGCTATATTATATATCAAGTATTACATATTAACCGCAAAATTTCCCGAAATTTGCCAAGTGTGTTATTTTTCGTGATAGTTTTAAGATTCATCCTATAATTCTGGGTCACTCGACCCCTGTTACGTGAATTAATAGTAGTACGAGTCTAGGGTTCTTGATCTAAAGTTACTTTCAGGCTCGCATGTAGCTCATTAAGTAAGGGAGAATTCGTTTATGATAAAGAAAATAATAAAATGTCACACTGTCTAATAGGGGAGCCATCATCATTTGGCGGGTGGAGAACGAAGGAATTTCATTTACTGAAAATGTCTCCTACCGTCATTGCCGGAATCTTAAGTTGAAAGTTGGTCCAACTTATTTATTTTACTTTGTGTTGCCATGTGTCAAAATGTTAACTTTCCGTAGAGGGTAAAGAGTAAAACTTTTTTGGGGGCGGGATCACTGAAGCCTCAACCACCCTATCGTGAAAGTCGATAACTGCATGCATGCTTAGCCTCTTTTGAAGCTATACGTGCCCTCGTGGGTGACGATTAACGTAAATGCGATACGATTTCTTGCATTCGAAGCTGTATAAGTGTCTGATCAAACTCGAGTAAGCTAAACGTTCTGAAGGCGTACCCCATAAGTCAGTGTCATCTAGAGTAAAGACAAATACAAGCGGCGCACCTGGGAACACAGAGGGGAAAAGTCATGTTGTCCCCGAATTTTGAGCCAAGTGGACAGAATGCTTTAACTACCGTATTATATTAGTTGTTTTCAAAGAACATCAAATAATTGATCAAAGTCCATAGTGAGACTTCTAACTGACCTATTTGAATTGGTGGTAGATTGCGTTCTGAGTCGTTGGAATCTTCGGCAGGTGTTAGACCAACTAAATGGTGTCATCCTTCCTTAGTTTTTAAGTGTGTTTTTATTCAAAATTTTGGTTACTTTGAGGTAGCAATTTAAAAACAAACATTTTTATGACTTCTTGGTACAGATGAAACGTATAGTCAGACAATGAAAGAAAACTTGGAGAGCTGGAGTTGACTTGGTAGTTGAGTGTACTGCTTTGAACTGAAGAGGTCCCCGGATCAAATACCAGACGTGGCACTCCCTGAAAATATTCTGGTGGCTCAAAAAATGTTTGTTTGTCATGGTGATTCGCAGTGATGCAGTTTCTTGTTGTCAGAAACAGACAGTTTCCTATTAGAGTCCGAGTCACTGGTTCGCGTCAGATGTCGAGCAGTGGTGTCAAGCAGTGATATCGAGGAAGGGTACTCTGTCCCTCTCGGCCCATGAGAAAATTACCTTTACATCATGTGTGGGATATGTACGTCTCTTCACGTACATACTCTATTGCTATTGCGAGTGTAGTCAGTGTGGGTGCAGAAGTAATACACGTCCGCCTGGCGAGCAATCGAGAAAGTATCCCAGGATTGAGTACACACACCATTCTTCGCACTGGGACGCTGAGTAAAGGCTCCGGAGTCAGGATTAGGAGAAATTTAGTACACTCTTTGCTTCTTTACCTTCTCGAATTTTACTGGTGTTTATGAACGATCAAATTGGTGCGGACTCCTCTTTCATTTCATTTCATTTCATTTATTTTCCACAAATGTTAAACTTTAACCTTTAGTAGTGTGAGTACTTTAAGCTGCCTCTTTTTTATCAAATGGATCAATCCGTTTTGTCTGTCCACCCCCCCCCCTTCTCATACTCTCACTGAGTAGCAATTGCCTGTGATTGTATTCATTTTAATAGTACAGCGGATGACTGACTGCCTCAGACTGTTTATGCGGGGAGCTTCTGAAAGCTTTACAGGACATCAATAAAATCCGAACTAATCACCACTCTCCTACTATACTATCTAAAGCGGACCAATGACATTGCCCCCCCCCCAATTGTCCGAACCCCCTGACTATGGGCAAATATTTACCCCTACCGAAAAAAATTACTCCCTCAAAAAAAAAAAACAATAAAAAATAATAGGGGCGGTCCATGTACATAACTATCCCATTCTTAGCTGTACTATTCTCCCGGCCATGTTTCAATCAAGGGAGTTGTTACTTTCTGATCCAATACAAACTGCTGCCTTTGCACGGGGTGCCCTGCAGTATCTTATATGTACCGTTGTTGTTAGGAGTACGGTAGGTCAAAATTGCCACATTTCCCTTCTTTTAGTGTGCGTAAGCAATCCCAACCAACCTAATATATTTACACACAAGTAGCTGCAGTAAAGTCTTCCCCCCTCCCTAGTACACACTACCTCCCATTATCTGGAGGTCGAATGTCTAACCATGCTTGACTAGAAAGTTGCCCATTGTAGAAACCAGCGTTTGCAGATTTTGAGCCCATGCAGGAATACTTGACGATGAGCCTGGAAGTGTGACCACCCTTAAATGTTATATAATGATATATCAAATAAATGCTCTATAAGAAAACGAGACAACCGTGAATATTTTCACAGTTTGAAATTCTGTGAAATAACACACAGGTTTTAAAATGACAGTGTCGTTGTGTAAGGAATCTGTCTGTCACCGCTTTGTTTAACTTTGAAATGTAGCCTCCATTATCGCAATACTTGACATTTTCAGGAGAAAAGCTTCTTTGAGAGCAGAGAGTTGTCTGGTAAGTGGTAAGTCAACAAATCTTCAATTGGTTCAATTTTCCAAAGATACGCAAGCGTTTGTTAAAGTGGGTAATGCTTTAGTTAATGCAGTTTTCTTAAGTTGCTATTATAAAAATATTCCAGGTATCATGATGGTGACTGAAATAGCTCCAAGAATTTTGTTTGCCAATGGCTAAGGAGAAGCAGAAAGGGAGAAATACAATAATAAAGAAAAGTACGTGTACCTAAGCTGATCTCGCGGTGTTTTGTACCTGTGATAGAGTATTTAAGTGTACTTCCATGCTGTGTCACGCAAGAAGTTAAAGGAACTCATTGAGTTGAAATTATTTTATAACGAGTTTAAAGGAAATCATTGCACGAGAATGCTTTCAATTAGTCTCCGAGTCATTACTCATGTATCACTTCCTATCGTTACCAAAAATGTGAGAAATTGTAGTTTTTATGGACCGGGGTTGCATATCATTATACCTAATGGTAAAAAGTGTCTGGTCACGAATTTGTAATAAAAGATTTTAATCATAAATTGCCCTATCATTACCATTTCAACTGTATGTCACATGTGGAGAATCTCTTAGGTTGACCATTTACCATCAAGATGTGAGCGAAACTCAGCAGGTGTGAAAAAATTAACTATACGGGCCCGTCGCCACGGGGGGGGGGGGCATTTCGGGGCAATGCCCCACCAAAAAATATTTCTGCCCCACCAGATGAAAATTGGAACTGCATAATAATTAATCTGGTAGAAAATTTTATGCCCCCTCAGTCACACTACTTGCCCCCCTAAAATGAAAAGGTGGCTGCGGGGCCGGAACCTATAGGTTATACGGAATAGTTATTGAGGGATGAGGAATTTTTAATCGAGAACTGGGTGGTAGTGGTGATCTCAATCCCCATGACTTAAATATCCGATAACGCATTGTCAAAGCAACATGCATGTCTCCTAAGGCTGTATTTAGCCTAAGATACCAATAAAATGTAGGGTTTTTACGACTTAAAGCAAATAATTTTACTAATACTTTTCCATTACCCTGTGCTGTATACCTAAAGCTTTATGTCCATTGTAGAAACGGCCAGCTATTCCCGCTTGTTCTGTCCTGTTGAGTAGTGACCTCATTTTATCAGAACTTTTTTAAAGTAAGCACAGATTTAATAAAGATCTGTAGACATAAACCTAACATAGTTGGATATTTGATGTATAAAACATTAATTATTAAGAAAATCACACGCGAATCCAGACCCTATCAACAGATCAGATAAGTTGGTGGTGAAATCATACTTGTCATGATTATATTAATCTTTAGGATGAATTACGCGGGTTTGTGTCTAATCCACATATACCTATTTTTTATAACTTATTTCATCTTTCCGACTGGTCTGTGTCCTTTTGTTTTTTGGCTTTAATCACTGATGTTTTAATTGTGTGTTTTCCACAAGGCCAGATTGTACATTTGTTGGTTAAACCATTAGTGCAAATAAATTCGAAAGTTAATGAAAACGTCAGAATTAGTATAGGTATCGCCTCCAAAGCAATGGAGTAGGGAAAATAAGTGAGCCAGAACTGAAATAAAAAGGCCGTGGCCGGCCCGACTTAAACCAATTGGTTAGAAACTGAGCCGTAAAACCTCATCTAACTTACTAACTAACATCCAAAGTAGAGTTTATTACATTGCACCTAGCCGAAACCTTTCCGTCTATCAGGGGCGTATCCAGAACTTTTCAATAGAGGGGGCGCAAGGTTTGATTGATTGCTCTCCGAGGGGAGGGTCTAAGGGGTAGGGGTGTCCCCTCCCTTTTAATTTTTGCTTTTGAAAGAGGGCTGAGATGCAAAATGGTGCTATAATTGACACATTTTGAAGCATTTTCTTTTTTGCCTAAATTTTTTCACGCATGACGGCCAACGGGGTTGCAAGCCTGTTGCGCCCCCTTGGATCCGCCACTGCCGTCTATGAAAGGTTAACAACCAGAAAAAAAGCTTGGATTACTCACAAAGCACTGACAGTAATTACAGAAGCCTGCGTGGCAGCCTTTGCATCTAATGTTAAAAGGTCTATAAGTTCTATCACGTTTGACTAGAATCCATAATTTACTCATTTATCTCTTTTCAGAGTCTTTGAATAAAAAATGATACACCTACTTCGACAGGGACTCCTGAACACAGTTTCCTGCACGTCGTGGCAGTCCGCAAAGTCAACGCTGAAGATGTCACACCTGCAGTTTTTAAAACGGTATTCGGTCAACATTAATGTGTTATACGCAGCCTCGCAGATTGACTGGTCTCGGTTGTCCTCGAGGCAACCTGAAAGGCAATGCAATGAAAAGGTTATGCAATGCTTTATTAGGCGAGTGAATATTTTCTTAAAGCGCATGAGTTGTGACGAATAGTGTAGTAATTTGAAAGTTAACACTGACGTAAATTCGTAAGCCCATTTAGTCACTGTGATTAACTATTTTTATGGCCAGTAAAGGAGCTTATTCAGTTGGTTCATGAATTCCATGGTGTATTGTTACACTCCCACCTATTGAGTTTTACTCACGTCTTGATGGTAAAAAATGAAGCTGTAATGATAGTGTAATTAACCATTAAATCATTCATTATTAAAACTTTTAAAAAAACAGACACTTTTAAAAATTAAGTATTATGCCACCCCTGCACAAAGACAGCCAATGGGTGAAGCTTACGAACTTAATTGACAAGCTAGCAACTCTTACAAACTCCTGGACGGTTGTAATCAGAGCTTCAGCTGTGTATGTCGCATAATTTTTCCAGTTGCAGTTCACTGGCTTGTTTTCCCTACTCCATTGCTTATGCTGAGTACCGAGGACAATGGCAGAAGGTTCCATTTTAAAGTCTTTGGTATGACCCGGCCTGGATTCGAACCCCCGACCTTCCGGCTGCAAGTCGGATGCTCAAACCACTTGACAATGCAAATTCAAGAGAAGAAGGTCTCTCAATGGCCTGGATGAGCAACACAAACTACAAACTCGCAAGCTCATAAAAACTACAATTTTCACGTTTTCAGCAACTATAAGACGTGAGGCTACTTAGAAATATTTGGATGCAATAATTTCCTTTGAACTCGTCACAAACTAATTGATATCAACTCAATGATCCCCTTTCAAGCAAAGGTTACCACAGAAACTCCAACACTTCGTAAAGAGACATCTAAACCCAAAGTTATTTCCATTTAAACAAATAATTATGGATAATTTACTTAAATCCTAGTGATAATAAGCCATAGCCATGGTAGATAGAAGACTGCCTGGGTTAATGCATTTATAGTGTGGTGTGATAGCGACTCTTGCTTCAAGTAGTTTTTAAGTCGTTTTTAAGACGTATTATAACTCAGTGACAGGAACATGATAACGTTACCTGAAGAGCCAGGTCAGTACTACTAGCGAGGAATGGAGGTCTCGCTCCTTGAACAGAGTGCTCCCCTTAAACAGAGTGCTCCCCTTAGGTCAAGCTCTTAGGAATGAATTACTCTATGCTGCCCGTGCTCAGCATTTGTGAATTTCTTGTAATTCAAAACCAAAACAAACCAAAAAACTCTCAATACCTCTCCTCTTAGACAACATGTTATAAACAGTTAATCTGCCCTTGGGAATGCGTTGATATCCAATAATAATTCAAATGTTACAAAATTTGCTTAAAAGGAAATATTGCGTTTTAAAATGCACCAACATGGCATACAAAGAAAATGCTTTTAACCACTGTTAAACTGTTCAGTCTCACAAATAAATTCTAGCAAAAACTTTATCTCCTCAAAATATTATGAGTTAAAAGAGTAATGGGTGTTGCATCATTTAAATTTTTGAAAGTCTGGGTGAACAAATTATTTTTGTGCAACGAAAAGCCCAGTTCCTTCCTGTAGGAGCCTCATTTCTTCAAAAGAAAGCTACCATACTGCCTTATTTTGAATTGTCTATCATTCTGTATCCATTAACATTGATTTAAAAAAAATATGAAAATCTTCTGTAAAACAAACGCAATTTTTCCCTTTAAAGACCTGTTTTAATGGAAAACTGAAAATAAATCTTCTTATGGAAATGGGAACCTGTATATATGGCATATAATAACTTGAGATAAAAAAAAAACTGAACCTAAAAAGTCTTTAATGTGTTACATAGAATAACAACAGAGTGACACAGTCATTGAGACATTATCCTATAGGCTTGGGCCACTCCGATATATTTTAAGTCGGGTATCTGCGAATCCATTAGTCGAAGCTTTTTTATGATTATATGTTACATTTATACAGCACCTTTAGTAAAACATTATTCAAAGGCGCTTTACAATACTTTGAAAATCGTAATACTTAATTAACAAATTACAGTCAAGAGAAAGAAAACGTGTTAAAGTTATGTACACAAGTGCAATGACTAGAGCCTACATAAAGTCTATGGAAAGCAATAGTAAACAAATACGGTTTTAGATTTTTCTTAAACACGCTAAGCGATGAACTGAGTTTAACCATAGTTAATATTAACTATGGTTTAATGATAGGAGAGAGCTCATTTCATAACCGGGTTCTACACACATAAAGACTACGATCATCAAAGCTTCTACACTTAGTACGAGAGACAGCCAAGTTAATACAATTTGAAGAAGCTAATCGAAGACTATAAGTGGTATTATGTCTTGTAAGGAATAATTCGGATAAATAGACGGGGTCCATATCATGTAGGGACTTATAAACCAATAGACAAATTTTGAAATGAATCTTTAATTCAACCGGAAGCCAATGCAATTGGACTCGAAGAGGAGCGGACGATGTCATTCTACTAGAGCGGCACACAAGTCGGGCGGCATAATTTTGTGAGCGTTAAAGTCTAGTAATTAAGTGATTAGAAATTCCAAAAATATAGAGTTACAATAATCAATGTGGCTATGTGCAAGACCATGAACAAGTACTTCACATTCTTCACATGTCAGACTGCTCCGAACAGACCCAATGCAATGAAGGTTATGAGACACAATTTTACATTTAGCAGTTATATGTTTTTCAAATTTAATTAAGGCAGCGAAAGGAGTTTCGGCCCTTACATATACAATAGTGTCGTACGATCATACCTGACGAAGGAACATAAGGTTCTGCAGCTGTAAGTCGTACTAGTCTACTAATGATTAATAACACACCATACGTGCTTACACTAAAGGCATCTCAACGGATGAGGTACCTGTAACTATTACTGTCGGATAATTTTTTAGACCTTAGGCATATGATGCCACAGAACGGAAAGGGCCCCCTCGTTTGGAGGAAAGCGCTAACGATTGCAAGTTACACCAACAAACGCAGACAGCTGATTTGTCAACCAATCAGATACGCGCGAAGGTCTACTAAACGTGAGTGGAGAAATGTACCACGTTCTTGTCACGTGCTTCAATAATTTCCTCCAAAGTGACGTCGTGTGACGTCAATGCATAATGTCTATTAAATGCTATGGGTGTAAAAATTCTACTAATTTAAAATAGAAAAAAAAATGAAAAAAAAAAGCCAGCCGTGTTTATGATAAACCATTAAAACATGCGAAATTACACCATAAGCGCAGACCACAAAGTATGATTTTTGCATAGATTTTTGGTAGTCATGGAAATTAAACGGGAGGGGCGATTATACAGTACAGTACAATCCCTGTTCGACTCCCGGCCAGAAGTCGAGAATCTGAAGTAATGTCGGGTAACCCGTCTAAGCTATATGAGGCCTACCGAAAGATGTACTAGACTTCAGGTGTCTTTTAATGAACGTAATATCTTCTCTATTGCATGGAGCCAGCCTTTCAATGACAGCATGCGTAACTGTAAATCAAAAGATCAGATAAAAATAGAATGCAATTTATCACTGATTACTTCCTTCAAACAGGAGATATTAAGGTGTCTAATAGCGGACATAATCAACAACGAAAGAAGCACCAAAATCTCACAAACCTTGTCTCTGGCATGTGGTGTTGAGCAGCTCCAATGACTTAGAGCATCGGTATTCCTCTTCGCAGTCTTTGTATGCGCTCAAACAACTTGTTGACTGGCGATCGTGATCAACTTTACCGTTGACAGCCAAGAACAGGCACGTCACTGTGGTATGAACAATATTAAAGGAACATATTAATACCATTAAACTATCATCCAAACAATGTGACCAAGGCAATTGGTAAGAGTTATGTAGGCATGTATCGTATGGCAGGATTACAAAAATGTGAAGAGGGTCGAAAAACCGGTGGATAAAGGCGGTGGCATTTGAAGCGATGGAGATGAGCAACCGGGAAGTTCGGGGTTCAATCCCCGACAGGTCAAAGCAAGATGGGTTTTACATTAAGAGCAATGTAGGCATACTGTTTTCCCCATCTGGACTGGCTTTTTAAAAGAAATCAAATTTGACCTAAATTGTTGAGTTGGTTAGCCACCCGACGTGTAATTGAAATTTTGTAAGCCATTCAGGCTTCTACCTTATCTATGGTCGTTTAGCGTCGTAAAACAACTGTCCTTTAAGGCCTGAATAATTATTTTTAGACTTGTAATTTCACCAAAATTTTAGAGAAGAGGTCTAAGGAGACTTCTAAATCTTTGATTCATAAATGGATCTGCGTTATAAGGAAAATGGCACTAGTTTCAAGCGAAGCGATTTAGAAATGTTCCTGCTTTACCAACTGCAAATGCATCACTTTTTTTTGAGCTATAAGCAGGTAACATCTACGTTTGTAGCCTACGTGTAAATCGAGCAAAAAGCACGTGACGTCATTTTCTCCAAAGGATAAGACAAGTTTTGCTTTGTTCTTTACAATTCAGTGTTTCTACCTTGAAATAGACAGCGATAGGAGCGTCCGATGGAAAATGTGGAAGTAGTCACGATCGTCTCATGCAATGGCTTTACGAATACATGAGATTATAAAAGAGAGATTGGATTTTAATATCAATGGGAACAAGCAGAGTTAAATAACGCAAGCTTATGATGTCTCGCATTAAATTTTCAAATTCACTTCAGTTTGAAAATATGATTGATTGTAATAAGCCAACTTCTCAAGAACTAAATAATGGAACTTTTGCTCAATTAACACCTCTTCTCTATTTGATCGTTTTGTTAAGAAATTTCAAAAACTTCTTTCTTCTCTTGACAACCAAAGGTAGAGAAAAGCAAAACTTACCGACTCATAAGTGAAAGCGTATGCCCTCCGAGCAATATGGAAAATACCAACAAACTTCTATGTACATTTTCACCTTCCTCAGATGTAGGCAGATCAAACTTTTTTGTTATAAAAGTGAAATGCAGTACCTCCTGGCAGCCTCTTGGGCTCTCTTATATACACATTTGTACGGCAAGAGAGAGTTAGGAAGGATGAAGCTATTTAACTTTCTTATGAGACTGGTTTTAATTAAATTATTTACTCAGTCACTTATAAAACTGTGTACAATTTTATCCACACAACCTTCGGTTGGCTTATTTGACATTTTAGTTTCTCTGATAATATTAGCGATTTCTCAAGATAAAATGTTTGTCGACTCTTCTTAAGTTACAGTAAGTTCCCGATTAGGGTTCAAGTGGTTTTCGCGAAAAGGTTTGTTCTCAGATATCTCACGTGATTTCAAATCTTGTTCAAGATATTTTACCCAAGAAAAGGAAACTCGTGGACACGCAAATTTCACCCAGAATTGAGAGTATATATTAGGGGTACGACCTGTGAAGAAACAATCATAAAACCTTATTTACGTAATTTTGCACGACGACATTTGTCCTACAAGATATAGCCTATGCATCCGGACGCTACTCTAAGTCTTCCTATTGCCTTTTCATTTTGAAGAGTAATGAAGGCCAAACTGAATCGGCACTATGACTTACAGTATAAATGGCCTTAGTAAAATAACTAATTAACTTAACTAATAATTTGAGGGTAGGCTAAATATACAACTAATTTTTGCATAATTAATAAAGTTTACAACTACTTTGAGGATAATTAATTAAATCTATTACGAAACTGAGGACAGTTAATTAGTGTTTTCTACTAACCTATCTTAAACACCCATGGGAAAGGGTAGGAATGTAATTTGTACCCACATTTTATCTTCCACTGCATTTTGTTTGCACTAGCCTTTGCTCTTTTTAAGTGTAATTGAACTTTTCAAGTTAACGACAAACGCATAATGACTATACACGCGTACAAAATAGTCACAATAGCTTTAACATAGATTAGTCACGACAGTCTTAAAAATATATTAGTTACATCTTCGTTAATGAGTCATACAAGGTATTGTTTTATGTTATTTTATGCTATGCATTAGAGTAGCAAAGGTGTAATCTTTGGGGGTGTAGAGATCATGTTTTGCCGACAGATCTGGTGATGCGTAAAACGAGCGCGAAGCGCG
>WURT03000006.1:721454-732762 GCA_009936505.3 Holothuria glaberrima | reverse complement strand
ATAAGCAATGGAGTAAGGGAAAACAAGCCAGTGAGCCACAACTGGGAAAAAGGCCGTGGCCGGCTCGACTTGAACCAGTTGTTTGTAAACTGGGCCGTTAAACCTCATCTAACTAACCTATTGTTATTAGCAGGGATCAAAGGTCATCTGGGGTCACCAGGGGTCCAAGCCCAAAAACCTTGTTAACACAATATCTCAAGGTAAAAAGCTTAGATTGATTTCATACTTAGAATGTAGATGCGTTATGGTAAGAGGAAGAACCCAATTTTCGTTAGCGGGGGTCAAAGGTCATCTGGGGTCACCAGAGGTCAAAGCCGGAAAACCTTGTTAACACGATATCCCATGGTACGAAGCTTGGATTGATTTCATACCTAGTATGTAGATGTGGTATGGTGAGAGAAAGAACCCTGTTGTTTTTTGGTAGGGGTCAAAGGTCATCTGGGGTCACCAGAGGTCAAAGCCCGAAAACCTTGTTAACACGATATCTCACGGTACGAAGCTTGCATTGATTTCATACGTAGTATGTAGATGTGTTATGTTCAAAGGAAGAACCCCATTCTTGGTGGGGGTCAAAGTTCATCTGGGGTCAAACTCTGAAAACAATGTTAACATGATATCTGGAGGTAGGAAGCTTGGTTTGATTTCATACTTAGTATGTTGATGCATTTTGGTAAGATAGAGAACCCTCATTGGTTTTGGTGGAGGTCAAAGGTCATTTGGGGTCACCCGGGTCAAACTCTGAGCACCTTGTTAACACCGTATCTTGATGTTAGAAGCTTGGTTTTACTTTTCAGTATTCAGATGTGTTATAGTGAGACTAAGTACCTACTGGGTTTGGTGGAAGGTAACCTGGGGTCAAACTCTGAAAACCAAGACTTTATCTGGGGTCACCAGAGGTCAAAAAGGAAAATTCCCAAGATCTTAACCTGAGGTCACCACAGGTCAAAAAGCAAAATTTTCCAAGAATTCCCAAGACCTTCATCTTCAGTCACCATGGGTCAAAAAGCAAAAATTTTCAAGAATTTACAAGATCATCATCTAGGGTCTGCAAAGGTCAAAATGCAAAATTTCCCAAGAATTCCCAAGATCAAATATGAACACAAAACTATTTTTCCAACACCTTAGATAGCATTTTACCAGTGACTAAGATAGATGGAATAACATGGCATTATTGCGAATAAAACATATACAGTATGCATCATTGAAACCTCAATGCAGTTTTGCGTTCTGGTTGGTTCACATTCTCAAGATATTAGCAGTTAAAGTTGTCACATTTTCAACACAAAGTGAACTTTAAGCAAGCGCATATGTCATAACTTCACAATAATGGTTTTTCTTTAAACTTTACAACCAAGTCTCCCCTCCATAATCCCATCTTATTGGAATGTGAATGCATGAGAGGTATGGAAATTTTGCAAATTCCAAATTCCCCATGGGAAGCACCTTTCCCTATTAACTTCAAGGTCAACACAGCAGACTGAAAATATAAAGGAAACAAAGAATTTATCATCCATGCAAGAAAGTGATAGAAGCCCTGCTTGCGTCAAGCTTATTTTGGGTCACAGATGTAGTAACTTCATTTGCTGGTATCTCAAGTGGAACATGTCTGATTTGAATGGAAGTTTCACCAAATTGCATAGAATTAGTTCCTTTTTCACTTTGAAAATTGATATTTTGATAAAACCCTTTAAAAATTGATTTAGTAGTTTCATATCACTCTAGAATAAAGTGGATCTAAGGATGGAATCTGTGAGACAAATATGACAAATATCAGCTTGCACTGATATTGAATAAAGACGATGGGTGCAATACAAGTGTGTACTAACAGTCGTTTGCTTTGTATACAGTGGGTTTCAAACACAAATGAGTGCAAATCAGTCCCTGACAATGTTTCAACTAAAAATGCTACTTTTGTGAGGGAAGGTGATTAGCAGCTGGTTATACTCCATATGATATCCCTATATACGGAAGTTAACAGTTCATGTCAATCTGAAGGTGACCTCTGGTTCTAATGAAAGTTTTGTAAATCTAGATAAGTTTAAGGAGAAAAAAGCCCCACATTCTGTAAGTCAGTTTTGTCGTGAAGTCACTACAAGAAGTCATATTTGTCTACATAAACTACAGAAAACAAGTAGTAAGGTACAGTAGTGACCCTGTGGTTTATAATCCCAAATGGCCCGTTTCCTCCCAAACATAAAGCCCACAGGTATTTGTGGCAATAAGTGGCCCATGTCCTTATCTGCAAGGTCGTAAGGGCAGGGGCTGGGCTGCCGCCTCTCCCCCAAATGTTAGAACCCTTTCTAAATTGGGCAGATATTTTCCCTCAGTCAGGCAGAAAATTGGACAGTTAAATTCAATACTCCACACTCTGGAGTCTGGCAAAAATCACTGCCCTCTCTTAGAAAAACAATCCTGTACAACCATGCTTACCTGGTGCACCTTCTCAAAACCAAAAAGACAACAAATCATGAATTCATGGCAACAACTGATTGTATTTTTATAACACTTTCAACCTGAATTTTTTTTGTTTTTCAGCTTAAAACCATCTGAAACTTGAAAAATTCCAATACCAACAAAAATCTCTGTAGCTAACAACATGTTAACAGCTCTAAAGTATTTCAATTTCATCTTATAGTCATCAAAATCATTTGCAAATCTTATGATAAAACAACTCTTTTTTTAATTCATCTTTACTTCTTGAAAAAAATAATAATTTGCATAATCAGCTGTAATATTACTTGCACAAGAATAACACGTATAATAGCAACTCCTTCCAGGATATGTTTTGCCTCCTCTGAAGTTACCTTTACTAAGTCTTAGAATGGGGACTTGCAAGTGCTAGAGGTAGCTTAATATTACACGATTTTGCATTGGAAAAGTTGCTTATCATTCAAAATGATCACAACAATTTTTATAGTCTTTCTACAAGACTTCTGCTGTTATTTAAATTGGGGAGTATTTCTCAAAGGTGTAATAGGGAAAGCTAGGAGTACATACATCACAGACAGTTGCAAATGACAGAAAAATATTTTGGGCAAAAGCTCTCAAACATTCTGCAAATAAACACACCTATAAACCATACTGATAATACCTACAACTCCACTTCATGAGGTAGTCAAGCTGAAAATTTTGCTGAAATTGCATTTTTTTTCAAGCTACAAACCAGTAGTTCCTAAACAATGTGGTAAATTGTTCTAAACTATAAAAATTCTTTTGACACCTGAAAATTTTTGAAAACTCTCCTTTGCAGACTTCTAGAGATAACCAGTAGTTCCTAAACAATGTGGGAAATTGTTCTAAACTATAAAATTCTTTTGACACCTGAAAAACTTTCGAAAACTCTCCTTTGCAGACTTCTAGAGAGAATTAAAGACTTCTTCTACAGCAGCAAGTTCCAGCAGTGTATTTTAAGAGTAGTCAAGGTAAGTTTCTCTGCAACAGAAATGCTTACAGCATATAACATTCTAAACATGCTGTTTTGCACTTATTGCTAGAATCAAAACTCAGTTTGGCACAAGCAGCACAATGAATTATGGGTAGAACTGATATTGTGGATAAACAGCTGGGAACTTGCAAAAATGCCAAGAGGAAGCCACTGAAATATTTTCACTACTTAAACATAACCATGTTATCTGTTACAATACACTCATCAAACCATTTATTTCTGTACACTTTTTATTTATAGTAATGAGTGTTAATAATGTTTATATACCTTTTATTCCTAAAAATCTTACATCTATATATATGTCAATATATCTGCAATGTATGTATACACAAACCTATATAAATACAAGACCTCATTATTGCCCATCAAAACCACGACTACACTTTGTTGTGAATAATATTAGCTATTTTTTTATTTCATATTCTTAACGAACATTGGTCTGACAAAATTTGCAAAAATCACACACAAGACAACCGAAACCAAAAACAGCAGAACACTTTGCAATGTTTATCCCAATAAGTTTAAAATGCCTTCAACAAGCTTTCAGACAGAAATACCTTTAAAAAAGGTGGAACTGTTCCTTTTTAACAAATGGGTGTTCACATTTAGTTTATCATTTAAGATCACTTAAACTTACCCTCCTTAGAAATATACCTCAAGCATTACTGTGATTGGCTCAGCTGATCAATTGAGTTCAAGCATAACCACATAGGGATATTGGTAGCAGGGAGAGTAATGACACTGAAGTTTGAAGGGTCCAGGCATGCACATCATTCTTATAACCTACAGTCTTACACTCTCATGGTACCAGCTGAAGAAAGCTAAGTTAAAATGAGTTTTGCAGGCCCTTGGCAATACAAGGTACTAAACTGGGGCAAGAGGGCTTCAAAGAGGGTGAAATATTTTTCAAGTGGGGTGGCAAGATGTGTAAAACTGTAATAAGGCAATGATAACTTAGTTTTCTAAAGGGGGAGGATTTCTAGGACTTAACCCCCTGCCTCCCTTGGCTACAGGTTTGCAGTTTTGGAAAGGAACATTGGGCTTTATCACATTTTGTAAAATAGTAATCTTGCTGATGGATCATTCCTTTATGAAAAGTTTACTATCTCTTTAACCAGAGGCATATTTTATGCCAAACCTTTTACTTCAGGAAACTTTCCATAAAGTGGAAAAAAGTTTGGAAAAAGCATGCAAAAATAACATAAATGCTTCCAGGAGGTAGTCAGGGTGCAAACCATTTACCTTCATGAACTATACAATAGTCTCAGGTGTGTTTGCAAGCTGGGGGGCTGTTTGGAGAATTAAGAGTGATATTTTTACACTAAGCAGAGTGCCAGCACCAGTTGCTGCTGTGCAGCCAAACTTTTTATCAAAATGCCTACCAGACTGCCATAAATTGCAATATCTAAAGCGAGAGGGGCATAATCCCCCAGAGTAATGGGAACTTTTTGTTCCTTTAAGGTGGGTTAACACCCACATATGCAGGATTATTGTACCCAGGGGACATGACTTCAATTTTTGACAAACACGAAGTTAAGCAACCTACGAGAGAGTGTCACCACTTTGCCACTATTTTTTTCACCCCAGAGGGCCCCTACACTTCCCCCTGTCATTCCTGGGTTTCTTAAATTATTTAGTTGGGAATAAATATATCCATTTATCACACATAGCAGTAATGAAGGATTGAACAAATGAGATATCTTAACACATTGAAATAATATGCTTCATCAAACAAACTAACCACATTTCATATTTCCTGGTGACACTGAGACATCCCCATACTAGGGTATATTTACCTGCACCCAGACCATGACTCATAATATGGACAGAGCATCCTGTGCTAACATCCTATGTGTAGAATGTTGCCACCATAATTACATATTTAGGCTTACCAATATAGCTGCATCCTATGTCTTTGGACTTGATCAAGTGATTCAGTATCAACAGATAAATGCAAGAAACTTTGGAAATTTTCAAATTATGTGCACGGATGGGTTAAAACAAATGAATACAATGAAGCACTTTGATTATATTTTTTCATTTTATGCTTACATTTTGCCAGATTTATCACTGAATTATGCAAAAGAGGGCAGCAAGGCAGCCATCTTTGTGGGCCTAAATTTGTTCCAGTGGTGGAGACACTGTTGGCCATGTGATGCTCTGTCTATATGTACAGGATGTCTGTGACCCAAACCCATAAGAATGAATTTACACTCTCACTCACGGATTTAGAAGCATTAGTTCCAATGCAAAATTTTAAACTCTACTCATCAAAAATGATGTATTGATACTCAAAAGCAGAGAAACCTCATATGTTCTCATACTCATGAAAATGTAGTTGCATATATAATGTTAACCTGGAATCTTAACATGAAAAACAAAGCAAGCAGGAGTGGCAGCATTAGCAGTGGTTCATTTCTTTCTTTTTCAACACTAAAGTTGTAACTGTTATCAAGTATATCACAAGAGATCTATTTTGAGTGGATAGTTGGTGGCAAGGAATGATATCTGCAAACAATGCATGTTACATATGGCTTTACCTCAATGAGTTTTTTGTCACCAAATGGTTACAGTCACTTCAAAAAACTTATGATAGATAATAAATGTTGGATTAATCTAACATTGTGTGTGGTTATTGTGAGGTTCAAGATGCAGATGTATTAAACACATGCACCAGAAGAGGGCACAGATTACTAAGATATCAACCAACACTGAATCCACAAAAAAGTGAAAATGTACATGACATCAACCCATTTTTACTTTTGAAGGACATTTAAATTTCTCATAGCAAAGTGTTAAGCACATCTGTAAATGATCAACGCTTCTGTAAAACCTCCTAACTCTGCAAGTATGGCATAGTATTTTGGTCAAAAAGTTTATGAGGTGGCATTGCCCTGGTTTCTGACAATCATTGAAAGATAAGTTTTTAAAGAAAGATAAAAATAATCCAATGCAGCTGTAACTGACACCATCATGTCCTCGTATTATTAACATTAAAGGCTCTGAAACACTGAAATATGTACAAGAAGCATAAACCAAAAGGTAATATTAATAAAGATGGTTTGACTATGGACATTCATTGCACTCAAATAGCACAGACAACTACAGTGGCTCAAATGCACGTTATAATGATAAGATTATATTATTGCTTCGTTGAATTAAAATGGTTATTACATTTTCATTTTATTGATAATAAAAGGAATAAATGCTTCAATTTCTATCCACAAACATTGTGTGAACTGATCAACACATGCAAATGAGGCTATACCTACGTGTCTCCTTAAGTACTGAACACGCAAAGAATTTGTCGGCACAACTTAGGGTAGGCTTTCTAGCGTTCAATACCTCTTCAGTACTCATCACGATGTGTGTGCAAAGTCTAATACTTCTCAAAGAAATACTTGACAGTCACAGAAATCAAGGTTTTGTTATACCAACGGCTTCACCAACATGTGAAAAAGGACAGAAATACCTAACTGTATGGGGTTGGGAAGGGAGACAGAACCACAAAAATATAAACAAAGAGAAAGAATACCAGTGGTCTAACAATACAATTCACTTTGAAGGAAACTGAGGAAGTTAGAAATCTCTTTAAACGATGACACAGAGTGAGCTTTTATTTTGTCTTGAAGCCAGCCTCTCCTTGACCTTTGCACTGCCACTTTTCCTTCTGTTACTGTCCGACAAATTGCGATGGTGCTGCTCTCCTGAGTTATTCCTGGTCTGTTTAGTGTCATCACCCTGAGATGTTGACCCCTTCGCTTTGCGGGATTCTAGAAATGCTTTCTCATCTGCAAATGAGATGGAAATATAATCTTTTCCGATTAGAAAGGTCTGCTCTGTATTTGTAATGTACACTGTACAAACCATGTTGCATAGTATGTAGTTTAAACCTATCTCATTGGTATATTTGCCATTCTGTTGTTTTAAGATCTATTTACACACACAATTAGAAAGATCCAGATGGGAACAGGTGAGAAGAACGGTTGTCAACTCTTAACGACTGGGCAAGAGACACCAAGAAGTGTCTTGGAGTTTCTGATTTACAAAAAAATTAATGGGAATTTCTGTTTCTCTTGTGAGCTTCATTTATTTTACGAGTGACAGTGAAAATCTCAAGTACTGTCTGATGAAGGTGACAGCCCTTTTTGGGAGAAAGAAAAAACTCCCACTCCCTCTCACCTCCCCCCCCCCCTCATTAAAGGGGAAAGAAAGATGCAAAGTAGTAGCAATATCTAAATGGCAAGTAACCAACCAGTGGCACAGCCAGAAAATTTTGGAAAGGTAAGGGTAGGGGGTTAGGTACGTTGTGGGGCTTGCACCCGTTTGCAAGTCCTCCATCTGTGCCACTGTGAACTAATTATTAAATTTAATTTCTTATACTCCAAAAATTCCTTCAAGTATCACTTTTTACAGGATTTTTACTTTTTAAAAAATATTTAGATTAACTACATTCATGCAGTACAAGAAAAAGATGTTAATGCTATGGTACTGCAACAACTGGTGCATAAAGCAATTGCATAAATAGTTTGTTAGATACATCAAGCTTGCAATAAACACAGGATGCCTCCAACACAAAGCAATGCTGAAACAGGAAGGAAAATGTTATAAAATTAAAGCCAAATGAGCAAAATAGGAATACCATCTAAATTTATGCCGAGCTAATAAACTCATCAAACAAGCACAGAAACACTTAGAGTGACAACTAAAATGCTGCAAATTAATCTACAGCCATCTCTCAGGGTTAATGAATGTGCCATAAACCAATCAAGTTTTCATAAGGAAACTAACTCAAGGAAGATAAGTATGGGTTATATTTGTCAATGATTAATAAAACAGTGCTGCTTGCAAATTTTCACCTTACCCCATTCATGCATCTTTCATGTAATTCCTAAAGCAGTTGAATTTCATTCACAATCAAAGCAAGTTACAGGGTATTTACAGTTCCACAGAAATTGCTTTGAAATAACCCACAAGACTGAAGTTCTGCTAAAACAAAGGTCCACAATATCAAACATGACCTTTGTGGATTAGATAAGGACAAGGGTTACAGTTAGGTCAGCAAACAAAGCAATATTCTATCTAGTGGACCTTCAGACTATAACAGATCTTCAGTTTAGAGGGCCCTGCTGGAAATAATTTGCATACCCATTAAAAACCATCTTGCTACCTCTCCAAGGAGGCTCAAACTCGGCTTGTTATTCTCAAGGAGTCTAGTATAATTTTTTGGAGTTATTTGCACACATCCACCATAGAGATCCATTATTGAAAAATAAATAATGAGGGAAGGGAGGGCATATTTAGAATTTGACAGGGGTACAGCCCAGAATCCCTTTCCACAGCTGTGTGATCATTTCCAAGTATACCTATATTAATACCCTAAATTAGAGACTCAAATCTTACTTAGAGTAGAGACAATTTCCAATCAACAAATTTATGGTCGAGAAATATCTTTTTGGACTTGGGTTCAGATTTAAGGAAACAGGTCTCATTAAAAGTGGTGACAGGAACCACTTGCCTCCTCCTTAGGCATTGCAAAGGGTATACACTTGATTTGTGGCTTACACACTAAACAAAAATATTCATTAGGAGGGCAGAAGAGGAGAGATAGGAATGCCAGGTTACAAGGGCACCAGTATGATTTTATCTTATGCTAAATATGTTCAGCAAGTTTTGTGACTTTCTGTGATTTTCTTAAATTTGAGGTACACAATCAATGGATAGTGTTACACTGCTAAGCCACTAATAATTGATTCAACATGAAGAGACTCTGAATCCAGGTCTGTCAAACTGACTCTGACACACACCTTTATGCATGGTTATACAGCATCCTGGGGGACAAAATTAGTACTTTCTGCCTCAGACACATCTCAAAAATTAGGGGGAAGAAATGGCAAAAGAGCCAAAATCTACAGTAATATACTCATCTTCATTGTGTTTTTGAACATTCTCTGTGAGAAGGCAGCATTCCTAACTCCTCCCCCAAATTCCTTTGTAGTCACTTGTGTTTATATTTGTCAGTCAACTTTTCCACACTGTGTTTGTAGTAAGGAATCAAATTTCCTTTAATAACTAATTTAATAAGCTGCCTTAAGCTTGCTAGATAAAGCTGCAATACAGAATGGAAGTATGTTATTATTATAATATTCAGACATGGCAGCGTAGTACGTGAGGAATGTAAGGACTGTATGTATGTATTACAAACACGGAACACATTCACACCCTATCCCACCTCAGTGTAATTACTTGTGCTGAATGAACATCGTGACCAACTACAGTTGAGACTTTGGACATTAAATTTTGCACAAACAAAAAATTTGTGGACTGAACACGGTTCCTGTACACCTTTAACTGTAAGTTTTTCTCTCTAATCATGTGGCTTTTAAACTACCCTACGTCATTATCATACATCACATGTAATACCAGAACCCATGTCATTTTCATACCTTACTTTAATAAATTTCCTGTTTATAATGTGACCAATATATATTTCCCGGCCCCTCAACATCATAATTGCAGGTTATAAAGAGCAAATTTGATATAAAGAAAAAAAAAAAAGGAAAAAGAAAAGAAGAGATATGTCAAGGAAAAAATTACACCAGAGATGGAATCTATAGATTTAAGCATGAGCTATTTCACTTTCCCTACACTTACAGTGAATCAATAATTTGGATACTGTTTTTTATGTGAATTTGATTTTTGATTTTTGAAGAAATGTCCACTTCTCATAATAAGTCTGAACTTAACTTTTATATTTAATTCTATCACAAGGTGTGCATGAAGTTGCAAAGAAATACCAGATAGAACCATAGACTGCAAGACAATATTCTAGGGGGACTGAGCCATTTTTGTCTGAGCAGTTTTATTACTCAAAGCAATTGCCTGATTTTTGCCAAAAATATGCCTAAGAAATGGGTTTTGCCTGAGTGCAGCTGCAGCTCCCCCTCCCCCCCACACGCCTCCTTTCCCTCACGTTCATCTGGCTCTTACATCACTGGATACAGGTATCATTACTTGAAGCTGTAACACAGAAGTTTTTTATCAAAAAAGTAAGTTGTGTGCAGAATATGACAGAAGAAAAGAAATAAAGACAAAGACTGTAATAAACAGATAAGTGCACAAACTAGAGAATAGTACAAAAGTATTATAAATTATAAATAGCTTTAGTACAGTATCAGTCAGGAACTTAAAGTTGCTTACTTCTATTTTCTTTTCCACCAAATCTTCCAAGCCCCTTTTCAGGAGTTCAAAGATTTAATTCTACAGTCTACAAAAAAAAAAATGATGCAATCTGCTTTTTCTTGCAAGGCAGAAAAGAGAAGTTACATGTTAATTGCTGATTAAGGGGTGTATTTGAGGAAAAATTGAGGATTGTGCACACGGCAAATTATTCACCAAATCAGCAGTTGTGTAATACATGGCAAGGCAGGATGATATTTCATGTTATATGTGATGGGTCATGCGCAATGGTCAGTGGTGGGGGAGGGGCAGGGGAGAGCATGAGGTAACTGCTATTACAGACAGTTCCATCACTGGCAATTAAAAGCACCAATGCCTACCTGGATTTATGACAATGAAACAAGAATTTATACAACAGGAAAGGTATACATATCAAAGGGTTACCAGCAAACAAAGATATGAAAAGAGTACATGGGGCACACAAAATGACCTATCACCAACAAACTATGATGTTGTCTGAGTATCCCTAGAAGTAACAACCATTCTTGTCCACTTCAATAACAACTGGTCTTCTCTGACAACAAGTAGCAAACTGCCTGGATTTGTCAGCCCGTGAGAAAACCATCGCAACAAAGTTGACTTCTGCATTGCTTCCCTGCCTCACCCCCCCCCCCCCCAAAAAAA
>WURT03000006.1:695666-710519 GCA_009936505.3 Holothuria glaberrima | reverse complement strand
TAAACGAAAGAGACGCGCAATCTTGCCTGTCAAAATCGCATGAGACGTGTGATCATGTGACTCAGTGAAACGCCTCTGTAGACTCAAGGCAAAAACTTTGTAGTATACAAAGTATTACTTCAAATACCAAATGCACCCAATCAACTAACCATTTACTACTCCCCTTGGCTCTTCTCTTTCTTCTTGATGTTTCTCAGTATGTTAAAGGAAACATGTTGTCCTCCACATACTGCTCTACAACACTGCTTAATGGCCATAGTGAATATATATACACAGTTAATGGGCAATTTCTTTTAGTAACATACACAGTACTGCCAGGAATCCCAGAATGTGGTTTTGGAATTTCCCAGAATTTTGTGATTTGTTAAGTGGAAAAATAAGTGGCCTTACACAATATTATCCATTTACAATGCTGGCAATAATGAATTTTTGCACAGAAAATTTTACACTGGTACATTTACACAAGACAAGATTCTACAAGCTACATAGTATTTCAAGACATGAGTGTGTACAAGGTATAATGACTTTCAAAATTAATTTTTTCATGTCTCTTCTAAAAAAGAAAAGAAAACAAAAAAAGAAAAGAAAAAGGCCAAAGTCCATTGAATTAAAATATGCTCCTCGACTTGATCCTATACAATGTGTTGTGACTCATGTCTGTGATGACTTTGACTGCAAACCTAGAAAACAAAGAATTACACCGTAAATAGAAGCAAACTGTGTGCCAGTTATTGACGAGGATACATTACAAACGACCTATAGTGAATCTCCTGTGACTATTCATATGAGCAGACTGGTAAAAATATGAATTAAAGCTAGGAACATAATATGCATAACACATCTCCGTAAAAAAAGACCATGTTTATCTAGTCTTTAAGTCTTACTTGTTCCGTAAGTTTTTTTTCTGTGTAAAGCACCGCCGCACATATCTTATGATGGCAGTGCTATATTAACTTCATTTATTGTCATTCTCTTTATTATCAATAGTGAGAAAGGCATATATTTAACCGTAATTGGATATGTTGCCTGATAACAAAAATATAGTGTACAGAGAAGCATAACATCATTTTTAACATTTCAAGGCTAATAATTAACAAGAGCACCAAAAGTACAGACTCAAACCTGTCAATTTCAATCTACCCCAACATTTGTTCTAGGAAGGGATTATCTTTTGTCACATTTTCATATGTATTATTCCACGAACCCCAAGCAAAACTGGAACCCAATAATAGAAGGGCTCAAATTTGAGGCCTTTATACTAAAGGCCATCTTGCTTAATAGTTACAAACAAGCAATCATGAGCAAAGGCACTAAGGTTCCTTTTGCCGATGTACCTTGAGGTATGTTTAAAAATTTGGGAAATACAAATAGTCATTCATTAAATTTCTGGCACCATATTGTATGTTCTATGAATCTTTGAAATGCGACTTTGAATGAGCCCAACGGCCTCCACAGTACTTCTATAAGTTTTGGCACAAAACATTGCAAACTTGTACTAAGTTTTATGTACATCCAACAATATTTGCAGATTTGACCTCAAATGATCCCTAATGATATCAAACTGACCTTCTAAATTTTTGGCAATTAATGTTGTCCTACATCTTTCAAGTTTCGTGTAAACCAAAGAATAATTACAAATATGACTTCCAATGACCCCCTGGTAACCTCAACCTGTCCTAATGATTTTTCAGGGCCAAGTAGTAATTAAATCTTTCAATTTTGGGTGCAATTTTAAGTTTGGTTACAAAGTTATTTGAAATTAACATTAACGATTTTTACCTCAAGTCAGCCTTGATACACTCGGTTATGACCCTCAAATTATTTGGCACAAAATGGTGATCACACACTAAGTTTGGATTTCATCTGACTTTTGGTTACACAGAAATTCCAAATCAAAGTTTTTCCACTACTCGACCTCTAATAACTCTACATGACCTTCTATCCAAAATTTGTGTGCACCCTGAAAGGAGCACAATTTGAGAAACATCATGACCATCTTTCAAGAACATAATGTGCTTGATGAGAAAGAAGATACATTTCTGAAATTCTACATAACCTGTACAGACTCCTAAATGACCTTTGACCTCCACCTCCAGCTGATCAAAAGTCATCCCACACCCATTGATCTTGGTTGGTGTGATTTCATTGACATCCATCAAAAAATTATGTTTGAGAGCACATTAAACAGTTGCTGACAGACATGATAGACAGAAGGAGTAACAATGGCTGATTGCAATAGCTCAAACAATATATATACTTGGTTTGAGCTAAAAATGTTACAAAGGTCACACTTCATGTTCTGACATCCCTATGTTCCACAACCCTAATGCTCTCTAACCAAACATTGCTCCTCACATATATTTGTCTAAACAAAAGCCAAAAAACTGTAGAAAGACAAACTTGCTGAGAAGAATCAAAGTCTAAAAACAAAAAAAAACTTTTCTAGATGATACACATGCATTCCTGACAAGGTAAAAACTTTAAAGGACAAGGGGGGGGGAGAGGGACAAGGGGGGAAATGGGGCCCTGGGAATGAAGTTATCCACTGTGCTATTACCTTTGCCAGATAGTTTGTATAGGCAATAAAGGTGAATTCATATGAAACCAGGAGATATTGAGGAGCAAACTAGACTTTGTTTTCACACTGGTCAGGTCCAAACCTGGTAAAACCAGAGCTCCTTACACCATCTAGATTAAAGGATGGAAAAGGTATTTACTTTCATTTCAAGGAACTTACAGCAAAGGACATGATTTAGCTGATGATTACATGGTTGACAATGTAAAACCTGCATGGTATGACATGATGGCAAAGAGCAACCCTACTGGTGGCAAAACAATGCTACATAAACCCATCCACATGATCTATATCCTCCTCAGTTCTAAAACATTTTTGCCATGCCCTCCTTCAGGCTTTATATCAAGCTGTGAAAGCACATCAGGCATCCAGTGTGCCATGTTCTTCATCAATACTGAAATAACCAAGACTACAGACTCCCCTCTTTAATGGATTATAATTTCTCTTACAACAAAAATGCACTTTTGCTGGTATGTGACTGGGCATGCAGACACGTCAATATAGAGTACACTATGCATGCTGAAGTAGTGTCATAACAAAAAAAAAGAATGTCAATGCCATGATTGATGAATTTTATAAAACTTAATTCTAAGTCATGTCTATTTTCAGAAAGATATGTCCATTTTAAGCCGTATCAGATCCCTGGGCAGTGTTTCATAATGAGTTACACTTGATCTTAAGTTTGATTTGTCATGCAAAAAGCTAAATACAAATCGAACTTAAGATTGAGTGTAGCTCTTTGTGAAATAGGGAACCAATCTTTCAATTCCCAATTTCAGCTGAGAACGATTCAATTGTCAATACTTCCATAATGAAAATTCCTGGCAAATCTTTTCAGTTATCTTTACCACTTTGTGTCAGGTCTCTCATCTAGTGCACCAATATTTAAACCAATATTTAAAGAAACTAAAACGTAGACTTTTACTACATTCAGTCATTTGATTCAAGGGTGCACAGTGTTTTGAGGGTGATGCCAAATGAAATCATTTGGCAGTGGTTGTATTGCTACAGGTGTCCAAACAAAGCACACTCTCGATAAATTGCAACACAAGAAGTCAATCTTTTTTAAAACGATTTTCCAGCAGGTGCAGGATATTCCTGCACTCTGTTTTAAAACTTGTGGGACTGTTGGAATTAGTTAGTTAGATGAGGTTTTACGGCCCAGTTTCTAACCAAATGGTTAATGGATTGTTGGAGAAAAGAGCAGGAATTGCAGAGTCCTGCTGCTTGATGTGAACAATGCACTGGGAGATCATCACAGCAGGGATAAGTGCATGATGACTGCCTTGACAATATTATGCTTATTTGGCATATAACTTCACAAAACAACAAAATAGTCACTCTCCTACTATGATCTGGCTTAATAAGCAACAGCCCTATGGCTAAACTAAAAACCATGCTGAAACCTGACAGCTCACACTCCTCTATGTTTGAAAGTATTCTTCAGCTAAGCTAAGCTTTTGACTGCATAATAATTCACCAGGCTGTATCAAAATTTAAGTCTCTATCCTCCTTTGACCCCTGGTGCAGATCATGAACTTTATATACACTTGTAGGGGACTTTATAAGAGGAGATATGTACGATTTAAATGATTTTCAAAGTAGATTTGGGACGACTGCTTATTCTCTTTAAAACCAATACTTCATGTTTGTCAAAGGCATGGCAGAAAAATTGCAAGTAAAACTTTATAACCAACATTTCCCAAAAATACATGTAAAGATCTAAAATGAATGCCAGAAAATCGTCATTGTGTGAATGTTTTTGTTATCTCCAGTGTCTCTTATTTCTGGACCTTTTCCATTGTAATCCAGTAAAGTGCAAGTTTGTGTGTTAAAAGAAATTATCATAATTAACTCTGAGTACAATGGTTATGATATTAAGCAGTCATATCACTCTATTCCATGGTTCAATCATTAGTATTAAAACTTTGATATCATTTTCTGTGCATGTGTTGCATATTTTTTTAAACCTGGTAAAATAAGGTTGCAATTGATTTTCGGTAACACCCCTCCCCTTACAGTAATTCAAACAATTACCCAATAATGATGAGCACTCTTTCCATTTTCATCTTCTGAAGTGGTTCTTTACCCCAAAATCTAAATAAAACATATACTACAGCTGACAGTTTCTTCAGTCTGCAATACATTTATCCAAAGTAGCTACCAAAGTGTAAACCACACAGCTCCACCTCTAAGCAATTACATTTTATCAACCTTCAGGCTAATTTACACAGTAACCTCATGATTTTCACACCCATAGACCTAATCTAATAAATACTTGATGAAGGGAACCTTTGCATTCATGAGGATTGCTTTGATGTGACAGAGTATACTTACTACTGCAGGGTAAACAAACCAACAAATGAAAAATAGTGTTTGTTTCTAGAAACTGTAGGAAGAGAAAATTCTATGAAAAACAGATAACTCTAATACAACATCAACATATCCAGTTATGTTTCCTGTAAGAATGACAGGAGGTTCAGACCATCACTTCTACTAACAAATAATGCCAATGTATCTAAATTTGGTTTCCATTTATCAAGTCCCTACTGTTCCCATGGTATTCAATGATAAGAGCTAAAACTGTATTGTTCATATTTGAACAGTTTCTGGAAATTCACTGATCAGTTTCATTTTACTATTACATTTTTAATTAAATCTTCAGCATCCACATAGGGTATGATGTCATTTGGACGGCAATTAATGTGATAAAACTGCTGCTACCAGGCATCCAGGAATTCACTTATATGTACACAGGAGTATGGCTAACAGTTGCAGAGTCTACAAGAACATCTACCGTGGCAACCTTTTAAAACAAACATTTCACATCTAATTTGTACTTATTAATAATAAAAACTCAATTTGAACATAAGTTACAACAGTTTTCTTTTTTTCTTTTGCTCTCTTGGTGAAAACAAATTGTCTTCAAAATTGACTACATTAACTTCTGTGGAAATAAAACTACATGGAGTGGAAATGCTGATCTTTTCAAAAACAAATTGAATACTGATAGTGAAAGGTGATGAAAGTATAAAATGACTGAGCCCCTCCCTCCTGGCTGTAACAAGTTTTCAACAAGGCAGAAAGAATTTTAGCAGGAAATAGATGAAAATGTTATCAACTATGAGAAATTCTGAGAGGAAACAAGATGAGATGAAAACATCCATTGTAACTGAAATGGAATTTCTTTTACCTTCAGGTCAGAGAGAATCACAGAAATAAGGATCATTTCTCCAAGCACAAAATATCAAAAACAAAAGAAAACCAATTTGTATACACATATTTGTACAGGATCTTTCACAAAACATCATCTTAAAACTTGAGACAAAAATTTCTTTTAAGCCAGTCCATTTCTTACTGGAGATGGGCCAGTTCATGTCTTGCTGAAGTTGGATGGAAAGTTATCATTTGAGGAGAAAATTTGGTTGTTGTTTCCCTGGTTCTTACTCTATGTGAAGTCAGCAAAATAAGATGAATAATTTCATTGTGGTGGGTAGTCTCATTAGATTTTCTTTGTGCTTTTTTCACAATTTCTGTCTAAATAAAAAGACATTTGTAAGCCTATAGTTACACAGGTACAGTGAAATCTCCAAAATTCCCTGCTATTGAAAACTTCTGAAAAAACTTCTCCTTGGTTTCCAAAAGTTGAAAATTGGAAGGAGAAAAAACTAAGGCCAATGTTGTATATTGCACCAGTCTGTTGGTAAACGAGAAGAGGACAATGTCAATGTTAAACTCTCTCCCCTGGTGAGGGTCCTCTCTCCAATGTGCTATTAGTTTACCAAAGTCTAGCTGCTGGTAAGTGGGGATTACAGGTGTAAACAGGAGGTAAGGAGGGGTGATGTAAATTGTATGTTACTTCAAGTTTTGACAGTGTAGGTACACATTTGTCTTTGTTAGTCAAGCCAGTGTCAAGGAACACAAAATTAAAACACAACGAGTAAGAGGAGATTACTAGCAGATAGACGGTAGACATGCTTTACAAGTAAAGTTTTTTAACCAATAACGTTTATGGTACAATTTTGCATGTGATGGTGTTTTAAAACCTGTAAATCACTCAGCCATTCAAATTACCTCACCATCGCTTCTAAACACAGTGCTCAGCATATACTACAATATCGCATAAGCGAGTGAATATCTGCACTGCTCACTAAAGCAAAATCTTGTTTCATGCTTGCCTGAGTATATATCTCCCCTCCCCCTTGATAAAGAAAATGATTCCATCAATCACTGAAACATATAGCACTAGATGGTGACACTTCCAGTAATTCTTAAGGGTTTGCTAAGAGCAATACAAAAACTTCATGATTGTTCTAGGTATTGTTCTGAGTTCATAGAATGTCTGGAAGAAAAAACAGTAAAATGAGTATTGTAAAATATTAACTATAAGTCTGTGTCACTTTCTGAGACAACAGAGATTCATTACGTTACTGTTTGAGAGGGGTAAGAAATTGCAAGAAGCAGGTGCACATACATTTTCATAAGAGGATGACTCAAAGTTGTTGAGCCACGTTAACAAAATGTGAAAGCTAAACATAGATTTGTCCTTTGATGAATTCAGGAAGGCTATCATTAGAGCTAAAACAGAATTAGGCAAACTGACATGAATATACTGCCAACATCATCTATAACCTAATTAACATAAAAGTGGATGCATGTAAACCTACTTCTGAAACTAGGCCATTTATTCATATTACCAGTTGTTTCTGGGTTACACATGCAGGGATGTAAAATTGTCAAAATTAGTGGTCAGATGAATATGTACACAGGTAATTTGTGACTGGTTTATTTGATCAAAAGCAGCATGGTCGAAGAGACCTTTGTGAAGTGATATCATGCAAACATCAACAGCACGACAGAGCATGTAAGTTTAACAACTGATGATGGAATAACAGACTGAACACCCAACGAAACTGCCTTATCTATACCCGTGAATATATTTTGCAGTTATTGGGTAGAATTATTCGAAGAAAAAAAGAACCAGTCTATTACTGCCAAAATGTTTTCAAGTTCTTCAGTAGACAAACATACTTAAAGAGCAAAACCACTGATTGTCCACTAAATGACTCTTTAAGACAATTTTCTAAGAGTACCAAACTCCCACAGAAATTTTCTCAACTCCCTAGGTCTAGCATCTATGAGCTCCAATAGTTACTTCCTGTGTACATATATATGCCCTCCTTACTAAGCATCTGGCATCTGGCTTACAGCACAGTGCTTAACGTCATCCAGACTCATTACCAATACCCTGTTTGTCATCCTTCTCCTTTTCCAAAATTTCCAACAAGTCAGGAACAAAAATCAAAGGAGAAATGTCAAAATTTTACCAAATGATAGTAAGGGTATGTTTAGGTCATGGGGGCAAAAAAATGGCTGACAAAGTAGGGAATGATGTCACCCACAGCTGTCCTTTCAGCTTTGCCAGAAAGTTAGTAAAGAAAATAAAGGAAATTTGTATGTAAATAGAGTGTAAGGAGGATAAAAGAGATGACTTTTCCCACACTACACCCATGACATAGAGAGCAGTTGAATCTCTGCTCAGCCTTGTTCCATACACAAAACTTAATTCATGTAGGCCCTATACAGTATATCAAGGTAATTTATCACAATCTGACCTTTAACTTGGTACAGAAGCTACCACTTACAACCATCCTTTTTTTGCCTCATCCCACCATTTAGCTTGATGCAGGAGCTAAATTTACAACCATCCAATTCAACCATGAACTTGGTACAAAGGCTGCCATGCATTTACAACCATCCCTGTGCTTCATTCCACCATATACACTTAATACTAAAGCTGTGGGCCCTACCATTTAGAACCATCCCTCTACCTCATTTCACCATTACTTTGATATTAAAGCTACCATTTAAAACCATCCCTCTACCTCATTTCACCATTACTTTGATATTATAGCTACCATTTAAAACCATCCCTCTACCTCATTTCACCATTACTTTGATATTAAAGCTACCATTTAAAACCATCCCTCTACCTCATTTCACCATTACTTTGATATTATAGCTACCATTTAAAACCATCCCTCTACCTCATTTCACCATTACTTTGATATTAAAGCTACCATTTAAAACCATCCCTCTACCTCATTTCACCATTACTTTGATATTAAAGCTACCATTTAAAACCATCCCAATGCCTCATTTCACCATTACTTTGATATTAAAGCTACCATTTAAAACCACCCAATGCCTCATTTGACCATAAACTTCATGTTAAAGCTGTGTTGTTTTCTGGAAATGTGTGTGCATGTGCTTTTGTTTTTGCCATGCTGCTAACTTTCAACTACAGTTCAATACTCCTTTACATCGAGACTGCCTTTGAAGTATGAAGAAATGTTGGTACAGTATCAACATTTCACACTGTTGGTACCTAATGGGAGCCCCATTAATCTACAAGCACACTGGATTAAACATATTTAACACGCTTAATTCTGAAGATACTATAACTTGCAATACTAGTACTTAAGACCTGTTGAAATACAGCTCTCACTGATTTGCAACAATGTTAACACTGATCATCAAGGGACAGTTACTAGGAAAGGAATTAATATTTCTCACCATAGGAATGCATACCCACTTACTTATCTGAAAAAGACAAATATTACACTTCTCATGGAAAGGACAGGTACTGCCACCATCCTCCATATGTACCGACTATTGACTGTCCATCGAACATTTGCGTGGATGTTTTTACTGTGTCATGCTCCAATCTAACACAAGACATAATGTACCCTTGATGTTTCGCCAAACTATTTCCTTTAATAAAGCACCTTGTTGAGATAATGTACATAATTCTCTATTTTAAGAATAAACCTTCCATCTCACTGACTAGAGGATAGCAAACCTTTTTGACAGTGTACTAAATAGAGAGACAAAACCCTACTGTCAGTTACATTACAAATTTTGACATTAAAATGTGCAAAAAAACCTTACCTCTTTCCTTGCTGTTGAATTCTCTGAGGTTTGATATAAAATTTAATCCATTTTAATTCCCACTTTATGAAATGTCTCTTACAAATATTTCTCATCTGCCTTCAAATTTAAATTACCGTATGCTGCTTGCCTATCAGAAAGCAGGATTCCCTTGGCTGCCTGTTTAATTCTCATTTTATCAAACATTTCACGCAACTGAAATTCCTATGAATTTCTAATGTGTGTAGACTTTGTGTGGCAATTTTTCCGAGAGAAGCATTTCCAGTATTATGCCTGAAACTTGAATGGGATTTCTGTTGTTCTCATTATCTTCTACTGGGGCAGAAGTCATTTTTGGCTTATCAGTTACTTGGGGTATGGGTTCTCTTCAGGGGTACTTTTAAGGGGCGTAACAAGAGTAATTTGACAGCATTGTATGTGCACAATCTGTTGTCAAAGAGAAAAGATATGCAACACCTTCTTCCACGTACATAACAATAATACGCTGTTGCTGGATGGCAGGGTTTCACAAAAGTGCTAGCTTCTCTGACATGGTGAAAAAATCAAAGACTTTATTCCCAATAATGTAAACATATTTATTTCCATGATAACACCATATCATTAATGCATCCACAATTTTTCCTTCAGTTTTGCTCCACTTCTGTTGAAATCTTGCATAGGCACTGAAGATAGTTTGGGTAAATGTTGCATAAATCTACTTGAGATCAAAAAAAAAAAAATAATATTTTCCTGCATTTTTCCTGAGGGATTATACCACTGCAGTTATTTGAGCATGAGATTTCTTCACAAAGAATACACCAATCCACCTTCCACCTGCCTTAGTGATGGCTTCCTTTCCCCCACAAACTGGGGTAAGGAAACTTGTTTTTGTAGAAGTTTCAGTTCTTGAGGGCAATGGAAAAGTCAATTTTCTGCACTTCCTTTCCATCAGAGTGAAATGAATAGCTGTAGGTGAACAAGGGTGTGCTAAATCCACTATCGACCATTTCTAATAACTGGTGTTGAGTGTGCTCAGAGTATGGTAAAATTACTTGAAGCACACATTGAATGGAAATGTTACAGCATTGAGGTTTCACAGCATAAAGTAAAGTTCTATGTAGCTCAGATAACTTCCACAAACTCAAGTGAACATGCTTTTCAACTTTTTGTCAGAGGATTGATTACATTTTGTAACTGAAAGCAAAATAACGTTCTGAAGATATTTTGCTCTCTATAGAAATGTGTTCTACTCCATTAAATATACACTAAAGCTCTTAACCTAACATAAAAAAATTGTCTCTTGGGGGTGATGAAATGTTCTTTTGAAGAAAATTTTTTTTTCAGAATTAAGCTGCCATCTGTATAGACTTTGATATGATATCATATGTTTATACATAAAATCTCATTTGAAAACCTGCTCATTCTGATTTCCTAGGTAATTGCCACATGAGAGTTGTGACACCAGTCACTATGTGCTGTACAGAACTCTACAAGCATGCATTTACCAGCTTCAAGTTAATGCAGTTTCATATGATTTTTAAACATGAGCTACTTTCTTTTAGCTCTTTCCAGTTTGCGAGAAAGTTTTGAATTTTACACTATACTGTAGAGGCGTAGCTAGGTTAGTTAGATGAGGTTTTATGGCCCAGTTTCTTGGTTTAAGTCGAGCTGGCTATGGCCTTTTTTCCAGTTGTGGCTCATTGGCTTGTTTTCCCTACTCCACTGCTTATGCTGAGCACCAAGCACAATGGCAGTAGGTTCCATTTTTAAAGTCTTCGGTATGACCCAGCCAGGATTCGAACCCTAGACCTTCCGGTTGCAAGTCGGATGCAAGTCAAAGGCGTAGCTAGGATGAAATTTTAGAGGGCCCAGGTATCAAATGAGAGGGGTCACAACATTGATCACTGTCCTGGATAGAGGGTCTAAGGAGAGGGGCATCCCCTCTCTTATTTTTCTTAATTCTTACACACTTTATTAGGACACAATTTTGGGGGCAAAAATCTGGATGGGCCAAACCCCCCACCTACGCACCTGCCACGTTGCAATAAAGTACAAAGAACGCTACACCTTTCTTTTGGTGAAAGAAACCATATCCTTTCATTGTTTTTTCACAAATAAATCATTTCACTTAAACATATTTTGAATAGAACAGGCTAATTCCTGCAAAACAAATACTACTCTGGATCCATCTAATTAAAACTTGTTACCTGTGAAAAGTTAAGTTGGTCATAACCTATTGAGTGATCTTGATATATGTGGAAATACCCTCAGATATTAAGAAAAAACAAGTACAACCAAAGGTGTACATTGCACAACTGGTACATTCAGCAGATTTTAAGAGGGGGTGATGCAAAAATAACTATCAGCTCAAAACTTGAAACACAAAAAAGTATTATGAGATCACCTTCCGGTTTTGTTATTTTACTTTTATCTGATATCAAAAGTGGATTCCTTAAAACAATAGCGAAATTACTTCATATTTTCAGAGAAAGAAAACAAATTTTGCTCATTGAGTTGATATTGGTTATTCTGTGACAAGTTTGAAGGAAATCAATGCATGACAATGTTTCTAATTAGCCTCATTATGTACCAGTTCCTATAGTTACTGAAATTATGAGAAATTGTAGTTTTTGTGGACAGGGGTTGCATATGCTTATAAACTAATGGTAAAAAGTTTCTGGTCACAAATTTGTAATATATGATTTTAATCATTCATTACCCTATCACTGCCTTTCCGTTGTGTGTCAGATGTGCAGAATTTCTTACTCTGACCATTTACAACCACGATGTGAGTAAATCTCAACAGGCATGAAAAAAAAAATATGAATTTTGTGAACCAACTCAATAAGCCCCTTTAAATGAATGTTTTCAAAGGAAGTACAGGCAGAAATCTTACATAGTCTCTGCTTTAACAGGTCTCTTGTAATGACATACATTTCTAGTTCATGTGTCAGATTTATTTTGAAGCAGAAGTATACCCTCCCTTTTGAACAAATGAGAAACGCAACTCCATGATAACTCAAACTTTGCCCTGATTTATCTATTGTGCTAAGTTTCTCTTAGTGGGGAGAATAACATTGCTGCAAGTCATTTGATAGTAATAAAACTATATCTTCAGAAGAAATACCTGTAGAAATCTACAAATAATGTCTCCATTTTCAAAGCCACATGAAATGACCAACCTTATTTTAAATGTCAAATCATGGGAGACATAGATGAATTATGCACGTATCAACCCTTTTACAAATACAAAGGCCATACTGAAGACGTCAACTTCCAAGAAATCTGATGCAAGAACTCTAATACTTAACTTGAAGATGAGGAAGTCCATCACTGGCTTATTTAAGCACTCTGTCACACGGATGGTGTACTGTTTCTCTCAAAAAAGAATATTTTACTTCTTTACAATATAGCTACTTGCAGAAGTCTTAATTTTCATTTTCAAATTTTACAAAGTCACATCAAATGAGGAATGAACATTAATATGTATCATAGTGCATCTCTGAGCTGGTAGGTATTAAAAATCCATCCTTTTTTGCAGAAATGTAAAGTATGGTACATGGGGAACCACACTTCTATGGCCAAAAAAAAAAATGCACAGAGAAAATACCTTTTATGTTACAATAAGCCCCTAGTCAAAGACAGAATTAATTCTATTATCATCTAATCTGCACAAAACCCCTGCCGTATCAACTTTTTTCATCTCTAACCCCAGCTCTCAACCCAAAATACAGAATAGCAAGTTTGTATCAAAAAGTAGGACATGTCAACCCAAAGGATATGGCACCAATATTAAATGCCATGCATGCCACTGATAATGAGCTTGATATCAAGCCCAAGATTTGCTCATGGGTTCTATTAAAAATTGAAACCTTCAGAGAATTCTTCTTGAAACTGCCCAAAATGCCATAAACTGTTTGCCAAGTGTGGGTTTTTATTTCTTCTTGTTCTTCTTCATCCTTTTTTACTCAGAGAAATGAGCAATTGCCTTACTCTTTGCCTGTAATTATAGGAGCAGACCTAGTGTCACTCATTCATTTCACTTATACACACTTACTGACCTTTTAAAATGCCATTACCATATCAAATACAAAGGTGTACAACAAAATGAAAATCAAATCATGAACATATGGTCTCTGCTTAAACTTTTGAACATCTTTATAAAGAGCACTCCTGGATAGTCAGGAGAGTATACAACTTGTGGCAATCCTACCAACAGATGTTGCCTTGTAATATTTCTTAAGCATATGCACTTGATAAAGTAGTAAAAGAAAAGCTGTCAAGGCAGAGAAGTACCTCAGTTATGTGAATCCCAGCAATATGCAACTTGCAGCTCTAGGCATATGAACGGTGCAGTGACCTGGACAGAGTTGAACACTACCCGTTAGTCCACTTTCAAATGTGTTTAAGCTATTAATGCAATGGTTTGGACACATTAAAGGATTCTAATTTACAAACGGTCTGAGAGATTTTTCAGTCTTGTTGAGTATGGACCATTAAAATGAGTTTTAATGAGGTAATATGTGCACAAGTTTTTTTTTTCTTCTTTTGTGTTGCTATCAATACTGTCAGTTCCTAACAGGAAACCTTGTGAGCAGCTTCCTAGATAGAGCACTGAAATATTAAATATTCCTGACAGGAACTGTTGTTTTAGCAAAAACTTGTCATTTCTTAGCTGTAAGAACATAAACAAAATTAAAGCTGGCTGGTTTTAGGTTGTTAGGGGCACTACCCAAAACCTGACATAAGCTAATCTCTCATACTACTGCATACACAGTCTTATCTCTATGTGTGGATTGTAGCAAGCTTTTAAAGTATGAGAGGAATTCTGCAGCACCAGAACTGAAAAAGTTCTTCGTTAAGGATGTGACTGAAATGTCAGCACTGCCAAACCTTTCCAGAAAATAGTACTTAGCCTGGAATACATTTGTGCATCAGTGTGGGACATCAGTGCCATCAAGGTATTAAAAATAAGACAAAAATATTCCTACTGGGCATTTCCACAGTAAATAGGTACATATCATACAAAGTACATTTTGGAGTTCTTATCTCAGAAATAAAAAATGGTTCTTAAATTTCTTGTACATGTCCATAATGACAACAGTTCTGAGAGACAATAGACAAAACTAGCCAATGAATTCATTTACAGAATTTTTTATAGCACTTTAAGTGTCATTTTTGAGCTTTTTAAAGGACCTAAAATGTGAGATGAAGAAAGAGACAAATGTAAATGCCTTCAGTTTGGTCCATATTACTAAATTTTTATATGCGGCTATGATATTTGTAAATAAAATTGCCATCAAAAATGAATAAATATGGTCAATAAGCAGAAGTCTTCTGGCAAAGTA
>WURT03000006.1:657751-670798 GCA_009936505.3 Holothuria glaberrima | reverse complement strand
CTTTTGGCAGCAGAGAGCTAATACCAGATGAACTGTATAATGATGTGTGTAAAGACCAGAAGCTACTGGACATTTAGGTTGTGCAATAAGTTGTGATTAAAAGAAAATTTAGCAGTTGGAATTAAGGATTACCCTGCTAAGGTCAGACAGTAATTTGAAGTTGATACACAAGAGGTCTGTTCTCTGCTACTTATCAAGTAGGACTGAGGAATTTCATTCACTGTCACAACATTGACACTTCTCAGATTTTAAATGTGAATCTTTGGACCTGTGGTAATGCATGTGAGTACATCAGTATTGTTTTATGTCAAAACTGTTCTGTTAATAATGTCTTGAATAGCTCACTGTGATATTGACTAGCATCATAGACAATTGGAGTGTTAATGCTTTGAACTTAAAATAGCTTAGTTCTATTATTTTCACTGGGGGAAAAAAGAGGACATTTCCTTACCTTGCTTTTGAGATTTGGTAGAGGGGTCTCAATTTCTCAGTTTTGCAGTTTAATGTTGGGAAAGAATGTGTTTGTTTTGATCATGTATGTTACCTGCAATCACACCAAGCAGTGGTGTACACAGTATTTCAGTTTTCCTGGGAGGGACATGTCCCCAAAATACCCTTAATTTTGCACTATGCATGTAGTATATGTATATGGGGGAGTTGAGGGGGGTATGACACAATGCCCCCACCCTCTTACACCAAAGATGTTGAACAATATAGTTATAAAATTGTCCAAATACAACCATCTTTTTAGAAACTAGTACTTCCTTATATTATGATCACTCAAACCTCAATGCATTTGTTGCTTTCGTATTAGCCTTTGATAAGTCTTTTTAAAATTTGGTGAAACTGTCATCATTTTGGTTCAGTTTGAGCTACTGCACCATTGGTGCTCTAGTTTGAAATATCTGAGGTCAGACCAAAACAGTTGACAGCAGTTCAAAAGAAACAGCCACAGGCACCTTCAAATTGTCCCACACAGGTCATATTTTTCTGAGTGTACTTTAAGCCCCTCCTCTAACCTCCCTACCTATTATGTAGCAGCTTTCATAAGATGCTTTAGGATCATTTTCCAATACCATTTATCCACTGCTTAAGACCCTGCAATAATTTGTCAACCTTCTTCAAACAATCTACTATATATCCTACCAATGTGAGTAAAGGCTGGTTTATAGTTCCAATTTTCACATGCTATAAAGCTTTAAAAGAAAGATAAAGGCTTAACTCAAGTTTTGATATATTAAAGGGATACTTACTTTAAGCATTCTGGTGAAATTTGCATTGAAATCTGATGTGCAGTTTCTAAGGTATTAGCAGATAAAGTTGTCACATTTTCAACCCAAAGTGAACTTGAAACAAGCAGGTATGACATCATAACCTCACATTAATGAGCACTCTTTAAACCAGATTTCTCCTCCATAATCGGATGGTTTTGGAGTGTGAATACGTGAGAGGCATGGGAATTTTACAAAACTTTAAATTCCCATTTGGGAGCTTCTCTCCCACTTAACTTCAAGGTCAACAAACAGATTGAAAAAAAGAAAACAAAGCATTTCTCATCAATGTGAAGAAGTGATAAAACCTCTTCTTGCCTCAAGCACACTTTGGGTCACAAATGTAGTAACTTTATTTGCTGATTTCTGAAGAACTACATGTCTGAGTTTAATGGAAGTTCTAGCAAATGGATTAGATTTAGTTCCCCTTTCCCATGTGAAAATTATTTTTTGCTTAAATCCTTCCTGTAAGAACCATATATGGTCATCACTAGCTCTTACAGGCCAATCATGGACATAGCTCAGAGTTGAACACTGTTCAACGTCCATAGCTTTATACCACTATACTAAGTATGAACTGATTTTCAAATCACCTGTCCATCTTAGCCTTTCTGTTGAGCCACACTTTTGTGCAGGGTACTTGAAAAAGCATGTCAAGAACATGTTTACACCATTGACCAAAAAATGACCTCAAGCAAAGTCTTCATCCTACAACAAAAATGACGTCAAATCTTTTATGTACAAAATGTCTTGAAATGTGAATCTTCGGCGAAAGAAAATACCGCTGCACTGAATCTGCATTGAAAAATTGCAGCTAAGGAGTGAATCAATGTCGTAAAATAATCAGCAGAAAATCATAACATGTGCAGTACTGCAAATGGGTACAATGCCAAATTGGTGAATTTTCCACTAACAAAATTTCATGAAAAGTTAAAGCTAAGTGAATCTTTGCCTCAACTTTTCTTCCATACAGTGAATCTGGGGTGAATCTTTGCCTTAAAATTTTCATGAAAAAGTTAATACTTTTGAATACTTGAGGTGGGGGTGGGGGGGTGGTCAAGGTTCCATTTGACTGGTGTGTTAGATGTAAAGTTTCCATGTGTCCAGTTTTTGTGCCAGTCAAAGTTCTGTGACCAATAGAAAATTTGAGGGCAGCTATGATAATTTATCTTGTGACAATGAGAGACTCTCTTTAACTTTAACTAGTGATCAAAATGATCAGTTCTAATATGGAAACAGTCTTACACAAAAGCTCTTCCTCTGCTGGACCACTAGGATCTTAGAGTCCCAAAATGATAGTGTCTACTGCTTGTTGCAGAGTGGTTTCATATTCTGCATTCTACTGTGCACAAATGTGCTTCACAACTGTGTGGGTTCAAATCCCACTTGAGTTTATATGGACTTTTCACCAGGTGCTCCAGCTTTTCACCCACATGGCATATTCTTGCCATCAAAGATGTTTGCCAAGTGGATGGAATCAGTTGTACCCCAGACTACAGTGCCTTTGGGCAAACCAGTTGAGTAGGTGACTTTGCTCTTCTTGTCAAAGAGTATGTTTTGAAATGAAATATGCCTGAAAGGTTATTAACAAAACATCGAAGAGAAGACCAACCTCTTACATCGTCTATTTTACTTTCATTTTCATATAGGCATAGTACCTTGAGTACCTTTAAAGGCAAATCTTGGCATCACAGACAGTTCCAATGCTCCCATGTATTCAACTTGTAGCTCCTCATATATCAGTATAAAGCTCCTCCTTGTGCAGACACATACCTATTTTGTTGCATAAGGCTATGTCCTGGTGAGCATACAGGGCTATAATGTGTAATCCAAACACTCTCTCTGCATTGGGTGGAATGTAAGCTACTCTGCATCTTTTGAAGTTTCAAACTTTGATTTCAATCAAAGAGCAGTCACCAACCTAGAATTTTGATACCCCCACACTAAATGTATACTTTTAGGTGACAGTCTCTGTCTTTAAGTATCACAAGGAATCTTACCAGAGTTGAGAGCTGTTCATTAGTCTCCTTTTCTCCGTTAGAAATTTGATCCAGTTTGGTGTTGTCAGAGGCATTATCAGAAGACTTGTTCCTCATCCAGTAAAAATTCCAAGAAACGGGGCAAGTTCAAGACTTGACAAGTGAGTATAAAACAAATAAATTTGGAGGGAAAAAGTTGTTAGGTTAAATAGGAGAGTTTAAGCTGATCTTTATTTTGATATTATCATGGTGAACATGAGCAGCTACATCATGGAAATTGGCATCATGTCACTTTGTATGTTTCTGAAGATATTTACTACTGAGAGTATCACATTTTCAACCCAATGTGAATTTGAAGAATCAGGTTTGTATTATAGCCCTAAGTTAAAGCAATATTTAGCAATAAAGCAGTAAAGCCATATTAATCTTTTTAAAGGGAAATATTGTGTTTGAAAAGATATCACAAAATGACACCAAAGTAATCCCATTGTGGTCTCTTCCCCTCTTCAAACATGAATCACAAATAACTTGCAACAGATCAACACTTATCCCATGAAATATGGAGAAAAAGAAGCAACAATTTCCTCATCGAACTGGCTCATTATCAAACGATAAGCCTCGCCTACATTGCAACATATTGCTGCATATTCATTTAGTAAGAGTGGTTACATGCATGGGTCATATTTCCACTCATTATGCAAGACGAGTTGACCTTGCTAACCCTGTGTGTCATGCTCACAACGAGCTACCACAGCAGTTGCCATACGGCCTGTGCTGTACTGTGGGATACAGCAGTTTACCCAGGGAGATGCAGTGTCATCTTCCTGGTTCACCATGCTGTTCACCCCCATACAGTGAGCATTATTCACAGGACGGTTTTACTTTATCTATTGAAGACTTAAACATAATGTTTTTGCGACACCCCGTCACAGGTTGGTCAAATTTTCATTTTCTACCACTACTAAGGCCTAAACCGATAGTACCAGTTACGCACCAAGAATCTCTTTTACATATTACTGTTTCGAAAGCGAAGCGACTTGCTTAGGGCCAAAGACTACAATTTAAATCACAGTAACTTTGTGAGTGTTATTTTAGTATACCAGGGAGGTGGTAAGAACCCCCTTAGTGTACTAACTGTAGTTCAGTTCAGACAGTGTAGTGATAATTCTCAGTAGTTCGTTATTTAACAACATTTTGTACATGCTGTAGAAGGCATCTGATATTGTCTGACGTAGTGTGATAAAAAGGATTTGATTGGTGGATTTCAAATCAGGGGTGATGAAGGTGTGGTTTTGCATGCATAATTGTTTGGGTGAACAAATTTGTCAGTTGTTGCAGAAAGGTTAATTACTTGTTAATTAGTATGCACTGGGTAGAATTTTTTCCCAGTTACCTCTCTTTCATCAAACGAGATCCGATCGTATGTAAAAACGGATAGGTCAAATAAAAATATTTCCCTTTAAATTTACAATCAATTTTCTTTACTCTTCTTTCACATATCAGAAATAATTCGTAGCCTACACCAATCTTTAAAAGAATTTTGCCTGTCTACATATGTTCCATAAAATGCTTGAACAGAAAAAATACACTCACTATATTCATGTGTAGTTTTTTGCAAAAATGTATTTTGTAATTCAGAGGTGTGCATAATATTGATTGTGTTGTTTCTATTGAAGTTAAATGTCCACTGCATTTGCTGCAGTATTTGTAGTAGCATGAAGGGACTGCATTTTGTTCACCATAACACTTAAGAGCCTTCCAACCTTGCAAAAACTGAAATCTTGCCAGGGTAATTGTTGTGAGTGTGATTTCCTTAGATTTCCTTGGAGCAAACATAGCCTTGTTACCGACGATCTTACTGTAAAGGGGGCCGAATTGAAGCAATTGGTTGAACCCCAGTCACCAATTGCTCAGGTAGTCTGCAGTATATTCACTGTAATTGCATTGTGTATTATATGGAACATTGTTCCTTTGAAAAACCTCAAAATGGATTTTAAAACTTAGCGTTCACTTCCATCTTCTCAATTCAAACAATAAAAAGGTGTCAGGATTTCTGTTTGAGCTGTACAGGTTGATTAACTACTGACTATGGTAGTTTACTAGCTGTGATTAAAGTGCTATCATAAAATAGGGGGAACTTTCCTATGTCCAACTCATTGCGTCCTTGTAGAATTTTATCTGTTGTATTTTTGAATGTTTTAGGCTTATCTCCAGTTTTCCTGCATGTTTTTGTGAACAGAACATGTGATTTTAAACAAAAATATCAAGGGAACAAATTCTGGGGTACTGCTGAAATCGGGTCCCCTTACCATACATATTAAAGACATAAGAAAAACCTATCAATCTTGTCATCATCTATATTTCATCATTTCTTGTCTTGTAAGTATGTTAACCTCACGAACATGATTTTTTTTTTTTTAATTCTTTTTCTCTGAAGGTACATGCAAGGACATCTAGATATTGATGAAATCAGTTGTAAGACTGGCATTCCTCATGAAGAACTCGAAAGCAGTATACAGAGTGATCCCGACATCCATGTGTGCTGGAAATGAGAATGCTGAAGCTTTCTGCAGTTATTAACTGGCAGTATGGAAGGCTGAGAAGTTGCTCAGTATGTATCTACGTGCCTAGTTAGATATGCGGCAGCTAACAGGCTAGTTGCCTTCTGTGAGAAATTCTTGTCCCGATATACATTCGAAGAAAGAAAGTGTGACTAATTCCAAGCTGTGAAAGTGAGTAAGGCAATGAGGACTTGAAGAACTGCATTGTGATACCGATACTCACACCCACTGTTGCGGAGGAATTCTGGTAGCAATCTGAATCACGTTACTGGTTATGTATGTAAGCTAACCAGGAGGTTGGTTAAGATCAAAGGTGGATATTTTTATCAAGTTCCACTCAGGTGATAGCAAAGGGCTTGTCCAGTTTGGCTAACAGCATTTCTCTGAGTAGATGGCTTATCATGGCCTGTCCAGAGATAAAAGGATATCAATTTTATGATTGCTAGTGCTTATTCACAGCATATTTTCATCATAGTGAAATATTTAAGGAAGGATACTTAACCATACTTATGACTCAGAAGAGTTAAATGATGTGTTTAGAACATTTATGTTTTGAATGTTTGCCTTATTCTGTAAACCATAGGGATACTGTTGTGTGCTATAGTCTGGCAGTATGAGAGAAATTATGGGGAAGTGGGAAATGGGGATGGGGTCCGCCTTTTCATAAAAGTAAAGCTGATTTTCTGTCAATTATCTTCAATTTTTTACCACCCACATATTAACATGTCCTACAATTGCTCATCTTAATGTGAGTAATTCACATCTAGAAAGGACCTAAAATTGATGGTTTACTTTGGGACAATTGTTTTTGGGAACAGCTCTTCTCCAATGGTGTTGTCCCCTTAAACTTTCCATGAGAGCTGTAATTTTCAAAAGGAATTGCCCTGTGGAATGTCCATCATGATGCTACAGGCTCCCTTTCTTCACCAGGGGTGTGCTATCCTTGACAATCTATCAACATATCCTTTGATGGTGGGAACTACTTTATAATCATTCAAAAAGAAAAAAGAAAAAAAAAAACTTCTCACCTCCTTCCCCAAACACCCTTATATCAGCACAGGCTCAAGACTTATTGAGCCCTGTCTGTTAGACACAGTACAATGTTATGTTGGAACTATTGTGAGAGCGCGCTCTGTCTGTTCTTTAGAGTTTTTGCCTGATGGTGATGATCAGAACACTCAAGCATGGACAGTTCAGTTTACATATTAAGCCCATATTTTAGAAGAGGGTATGATACCATGCTTTATTTACCAATACCTTGATCAAGACTGCAAGGGCCATGAAATGTGGCCTTAAAAGGTTGAATTCACATGTTCTCGCTGTTCTGGAGGTCATAAGGTGACTGGGGTGTGATATAAATTCAAAGTATTGCAACCAAGTCTGGCTTGATTTCTTTCATTAGTTTCTTAAGCTCTATTGCTTTCTTGTTATTACCATCAACAGTCAGCGTTGCTCATGAGCATACAGTAGACGTGCAAGGCTGGGCTGTGCCCCACCAATTTGATTAAGAAATTATTTCACATTTTTCGTTTGAAAATGTATTATTTTTCAAGCGAACGAATTTAGGCCCCCATATGCAGCTACAGGAGGTTGAAGATAGCACAGAACATTAGGTACACTAACTTTATGGGGTTCAGTGAGGTGTGACAGTGTTAAGGTTCTCTGGACCCAATACAGATAGTGTACCTTACACACATTCTGTGTCACCGTCCTAGTGGAAGTTTTGAAGGCAATGGACAATTGAAGTTGAGTCAGGTGCAAAGTAGTCATCTACATGCCTAGTTAGGCATGAAACAGTTCACAGGTAAGCTGCCTTCTGTAAAAAATTCTTGTTCACAGTACTTAGCCTTAGAAAAAATGGTAACTATTTCTGAGCTGTAAAAGTTGGTGAGACAATGAGGACTGGAAGAACTGCATTGTCATACTGATAGACTGATAGTCACTCCAAGTATTGCATTTGTGAAGGAATGAAGATAGCGATCTGAATCACATTACAGGTTATGTATGGTAGCTAACCAGGCGGTTGGTTAGGATCAAAGGTGAATATTTTTATCAAGTTTCACTCAGGTAATAGCAAAGTGCTTCTTCAATTTAGCAAACTAACAGCATTTCTCCGAGTAGATGGCTTATTATGGCCTTTCTAAAGATAAAATAATATGCACTTGCTGATTGCTAGAGCTTATTTAGGCCTAAAGCATTTTTTCATCACAGTGAAATATTTTAGGAACAGTACTTTTCCATAATCTTGAATCAGAAGAGTAAAATTTTTTGTTTAGAAAGTTATTTTTTAGAAAGTTTACCTTTATTCTATGAACCATAGAGATACTGTTGTATGGTATAGTCTGGAAGTATGGGAGAAATTGTGGGGAAGGGGGAGGTCAACCTTTTTACAAAAGTAAAGAAGATTTTCTTTCGAATGAATAGTTGTTTTAGTAGATATGTTGAATTTAGCAAGAGGTTGTCCATGACTCTTAAGAGTGCCAGTCATGGATTTGATTAAATATTATTGTTACATCCTTACCAGTGGCATATGCAGGGGGCCATTGGGCCATCCCCCCCCCACCCCCCACTGATGCCAATTTTTTTTTTTTTCGTTTAAGATCCTAAAAATACGGAAATTTTGAAACACAAATTTTAATTCAAAAGGTAGCATATGTGGCAACAGATTGCATGTAAGGACACCCAATTTTTCAAAAATTTCAAAGCGGAGGGCAATACCCCCTCCCCTTAGACCCCTCCCCAGGCCAGCGATCGCTGATGCCCTTTTCTTTTTAGTTTCTAAAAGTACACAAATTTTGTAACTCAAATTTTACTTCAAAAGGTAGCATATTTGGCACCAGATTGCATGTAAGGTCATCCAAATTTTCAAAAATTTTCAAAGGGAAGGGGTGTCCATCCATTGTCCCCCTCACTGATGCCAATTTTTTTTCAGTAAAAATATGTAAATTTTGTAAGACAAATTTTTCTCCAAAAGGGGCACCAGATTGTATGTGAGGACACCTTTTTTTTTCCAAATTTCAAAGGGGGAGGGGACACCCCCTTCCCTTAGACCCCTCTCCCAGGCCGACGATCGCACCAAATACTGCATTGCACCCCCTTGAGAGATATCCTGCCTACGCCACCGATCCTAACATATTAGAAGTAGGCTACTAGTATAGCAAACATTGTGTGGTACCATCTGTTGTGAGCATTGCTCCAGCAGTATGTAAAAATTTAGTTCCTTCAGGTGGTATGGTCAATGCTGTGACTCTTCTTCTTCTTCCTTCAAGCATAGGCAGAAATCCCGGGGAGGATAGGGGATATATCTCCCCCACCACTCTTTGGAAATGCACCTATGACTTGTACTTTTTCACATAGTAACTTTGCCTCAAGGGTCTGTTATGTCCCTCCCATCCCCCCCCCCCACATTTTTTCACACAAATTTCACTACTGCCTTTAAATAAAAAGTTTCAGATTTTGTGCTAGCTGTAACAAAGGAGGCCGCAATTCAAAAACTGAATCTTCTTGTCTCGTTTTTTTTTGTTGATGATACTCAGTATGTAACTATTCTTATTGGGACAACTCCATCGACTTACACATTATTTCGTCTCTGTTACATGCCCCCTACATTAAATAAGCTCACCCTCAGATGAAAACTAATAAGTTAGCTAATCATGGCTTTACAAATTTACCATCGCATGACCATTAAGATATAATAAGCTACAAAGGGATAAAATTTAAAGGGTTTGCATCCAACCATGTTTATCTGGAAGGTGACAAAAATCGCCTTTTTCTACCAAGAATTTTTAAAACAGGCTAAATCACCTTCAATTCTTCAAATTTTCACCACCCACATATTAACATATCCTACAATTTCTCATCTTAATGTGAGTAATTCACATCTAGAAAGGACCTGCAATTGACGGTACATTTTGGGTTTAGTTTTCTTGGGAGCAGCTCTTTCTCTAAAGGTGTTGTCCCCTTAAACTTTCCATGAGAGCTGTCATTTTTAAAAGGAATTGGCTGGTGGGATGTCCTTTATGATGCCACCGGTTCCCTTTCTTCACCAGAGTTGTTGTACTATTCTTTACAACCTACCATTACCTTTCTAAGTTGGATTTTTATCCCTTTATTCTTGCTGACACTATATAACACATTCGTGTTGGTGTGTCGTTAAACCCCCATCTAACTAACTAACTAACTACAACCTACCACATCCTTAAATCTTGGGAACTACTTAATCATTTAAAAAGAAAAACGGAAAATCTAAAAAAAAAAAAAAAAAAACTCTCCCTCCAAAACACCCTCTTAGCAGCACAGGCTTGCTCAAGACTTTTGATCCTACTTGTTGGACACAGTACACTGTTATGTAAGGATTATTATAGTGACGGAATGCACCCTATATCTATTAGGGTTTTCACGCTTACGTCACTGGTTGGCATAGAGAATGCGCAAAAACATGCGTGTATGTCAGGTGTTGTGCGTGTAAACGCTTGCTCGATTACACGCAGAAAGTTGGCGAATTGGAATCTACCTTTCATTGTGAAGACAGTGTATCCGCGCCTTACCAACTCTTTCGACACCCATCCGTGACGGCATTTGTGAACACTGAATTATTCTTCGGATCGGGGCTTTTGTCTGTTGGTGATGGTGAGAACACTCAAGCTTGTCCAGGTCAGTTTACATAAGCCCATATTTTATAAGAGGGGGTGTGATACGCATGCTATGTGTTTACCTTTACCTTGATCAAGACTGCAACGGCAATGAAGTGTGACCTTAAGTTCACGTGGTCTCTCTGTTCTGGAGGTCATAAGGAGACTAGGGTGGGATATAAATTCAAAGTATTGAAAACAACTCTGGATGGATTTCTTTCATTAGTTTCTGAAGCTCTATTGCTTTCTTGTTATTACCATCAACAGTCAGCATTCCTCATTCACACAGGCGTGCGAGGCGGGGCTCCCCCCCCCCGATTTGTCTAGCACGCCAAGCCACACCTCTGTGTAATGGGTGTCAACAGGTGAGGGACGGGACTAGGAGGGGAAGACTTTTCCCCCACTTTTGAAAGTGAAGGAGATTCATCCCACCCCACCCCCACCCAAACACAAACTTTTTTCTAGAACGCTACAAAAATAACAGGCATGTGTTTTTTTCCGTAGCTTGCAATTCAGCTGATTCAATGAAATCAAACTCAAAATGGTAGAAACAGTGACATTGAAATCGTGGGAAAATGCCTCCTCAGATTACATCATCATATAGGGCTAGTCTCTAATTTTTTTCAGGGTCCTTGAGTGAACCCTGGCTGCTTCGCTTCTACGGATTCGCGATCCGCGCTTGAAGTAGTTCTGGTCAAGGTTTTCCCCTTTTCCCCTTCCCTCTCCCCTTCACCATCACATACTTATTAGAGCTGTTGGCGATTTTGCTCCCTCTTAAGGTATCACAACTAAGTTTGGTTTCCTCTTTCATATAGACAAAAGACGTGTAGGACAAACATGATATGAAGTTATTAACTCCGACATTACTCTCGTCGGAATGAGGAAGTTTGCATGGTCAATTAGTATTGTTCATGGTTGAGTGAAGATCAGATCATTTACGGCAGAAATAATTTACTTGGTTATTATCCCATAAAGTTTCGAGCCCGATGCAACTGTAAGCTGCTGACAGCCACTAGAAACACAACCATACAGTCGTGAGAAATATATCGCAGTGTTTATGAAGATACAGAGGGAATTAAGACGGACTGTGCAAACCAGGTTCACAAGAAAGTTGGAAAGTCATTTTCACGGTAAGGAATAACACCAGTTTAGTCGGATCTATAGTGCATTGCTCATAAAAGTTTCCCACATTTTAGTTTTCTAACCCTCAGTACCACCTGTCCATCGCAGATCTGCAATTTGTTCTGCTCAGGTAAATGTCAAATGTCAAATTTGTTGTAATACCTTACTTATGGAAGCCGAGTCCATGGGTTCATTACTCGTATCCTATCTCTGTCAAGCATTTATCATTTTAAATTTCACTTTGTATTCTTGTCTGTTTCTAGCGTCCTTCATATGTTTAATTTACAACTGTATTGTTGTATTATAGGCCTATATAATTCGTACAAGTATATGAGAGATAACATTTCACTCCTGGACTCGGACATGATGAATGGGACTCGATTGGTACTCATCAGTTACCCTTTCCCATCCCAAGCTAGAGAACTGATATGCTTCGGGAAGAATTTCTTTTAATTTCATGCCTTGCTGTACCGACTGCGCCAAAAAAAGATGTGTCTCAGACCCCACTATTCCATTTTCTAAGAGGGGTAGGAACATATCATGTTAACAACTCCAAAGCCCGAGGCCGTTGCAAATGTTCTGAGTTTCATTGTTGTGGAAAAAGTTTGGGTCAAGCTCTTGCGTCGTTGAGTTCACTCCTTTGCCTGCACTGTACACCCTTAGGAAATAAAAGGAAAGCGTTAGCTGCCACTATAAGGGAGGTCAATTCATCATGCTCCCTGCCCAGCATGGCCGTTTCGTTTGCCATTAAAGGGCTTCCGCACTACAGACGAGAATTGAATCTATTCAATGATTTTGGGTGGAACATCAGCTCGAAGTTTTCAATTTGTGTAGGTGCATGACCGGGGTTCGAAGGTTCCTATAACATTTCAGCTAGGTGACTCGGGTTATTTTTATCATCTTTCGTAACTTACCTCTCTGTTGTGATATCAGTGAAATGATGTGAAAGGTTATTCTTGACAAAATGGGTGGGTGTAAGATGTGAATGGTGGGAGAAGGGGGTTTCGGGCTTCCATGGGCACTACGCCTTTGGTGCATGTTATGTGCATACTATGTTATAGCTTTGTTAACATTTTGTAACATATTAGCAAGGAACGTTTAATTCGGAATATCTTATTCGGCCGAATCACTCCCGACTTGGACGCAAATTCGTTCTGCAGATGTGACTCGATACTTATAACCGGACTTGGTAGTAGCAGTGGCGTAGCAAGAAGGGGCCAAGTTTTGATGCGAGAACAAGAATATATACATTCACCCACACCACCGGGCATCAATAGTTGGCAGCATGGATTAGCAACAAGCCTTTTCGCAATTACGGTTACCGCAAGGAATTATGGGATGCAAGGAAGATAAACCACAATCGCCATAGATAGTAAGAGCAATCCACGTAATTTGGGACAGATTGCTAGACAATTTTAAGGCTTAGAAGAGGGTGTTCATGTTGTTCAAGACACCGTCAAACCATTGATAAGAACACTTCTTT
>WURT03000006.1:599797-625584 GCA_009936505.3 Holothuria glaberrima | reverse complement strand
ATGTGACCAGTTTTTGTAGGGCAGTAGCATAACCAGTGAGGGAAGAAGCTATTTAATGTCTTCTCTCCCTCCCTATTCCCTCCTCCCTCTCTCACTCCTTTACCCCCTCACTGCCCTCCCTCACGAAATTGGTAGGCAGATTGACATCATCCATTTGAAGTTTAAATGCTGCTATGTAGCGCTGATACTTTTAAAGGGGTCTACCAGACATTCATAAGGTTCTTTATCTATAAGAGTCATTTTTCATAAGCTTCTTTAGTCATCAAGTTCATTATTCATAAAGGTCGTTTTTCATAATCGTCACAAAGGTTCGTTGCTCATAAGGTTCGTTATTCATTATAATAGGAAAGGAGTTCGCTGTTCATAATAGAAAAGTGAACATTCGTTAATGAAATTATCATATTGGCACCCCTTTTACTTGGGGATCCTTAGTTACACGTTATTCACAAATGTTGGAAAGGGGTGAGGGCTTAGACCCACCTCCAAAACACCTGAGGTTAGGCATATCCTGAGTTAGTTATAGTAAGTTAGATGAGATTTAACGACACACCAACACGAATGTGTTATATAGTGTCAACTCGATGAAAAAAAAGTTCAAATAAGATTTCAAATACGGTTCAAGTTCAAGTACGGTTTCAAATACAGTTCAAATACGGTGCGAGTCCTTCCCCTTTGTCACCTCTAACGACAGGCAGGGAATACAGTGGGCATATTCTACAACCCTCAGCCCACAGGGGGGAGGCATGTCCTGAGGAAATCAACTTAAAAAAAAAAATTGTACAAACGAAAAAACCTTACAAAATAGTGCACAGTTTTTCACAAGAGAGGGGGCCTGATCCATAAGACTATTGACCAGCAGGCAGATCGAGTTCAAATAAATTCTTTTAAAAGCCTTCTGTAGTGGTTCCATGGACCCACCAGGGAATGGTCCTGATAAAAACTCGGCTTAAACTGGAGCTATTGCATACTCACCAGGCCCGTGCGCAGGATTTTGCGAAGGGGGGTTCGATCACGTATTACTGATCTGTCTTGGGCAGGCGCGGCCGAAAGGAAAATAAAAAAAAAAAACATTCGTGGGGGGCTGAGTGCCAGGAAGACTATCAAAGCAAAGCGCCACTATCAGTTGGCGCGAAGCGTACAAGAAAATTTTTGGTTTTACAAACCCCCCATATGGACGGAAACAGCACTTCCCGAGTGTTCTAAGCTACATGTACCCAGCCTTGAAGTAAGGATCTCATGTCTGCAATTTCTCAATTAATGAGCAAAAAAAATCAATCTATAAAAAATGGTTATACATGTTTTTAAGCGGAGCGTTACCATCTGTTGGGGCGCAGAGGACAAAAAACTTTTGGCTTTACAAACCCTCCAGATGGCCGGAAACGGCACTTCCCGAGTGTACTATGTGCCCAGCCTTCAAATATGGATCTCATGTCTTCAATTTCCAATAAATGAGAAAAATCAATCTATGAAAAATGGTAATACATGTTTCTAAGCGGACTGCCACCATCGGTTGGCCCGGAGCGAACAAGAAACTTTTGGCTTACAAACCCTGCAGATGTCCGGAAACGTCACTTCCCGAGTGTTCTAAGTTGCATGTACCCAGCCTTGAAACATGGATCTCATGTCTGAAATTTCTTAATAATGAAAAAACATCGGTCTATGAAAAATGCTAATACATGTTTCTAAGAGGAGCGTCACCATCGGTTGGCGCGTAGCGGACAAGATACTTTTGTCTTTACAAACCCTCCAGATGGCCGGAAATGGCACTTTTAAAGTGTTCTAAGCTGCATGTATCCAGCCTTGAAATAGGGATATCATGTCTGCACTTGGCCAATATTGGAGGCTGAACATACCCCCCAATTTTTTTCATTGAAGCCTGAGCCCCAAAGACCCCGGTTACGCTGCCACTGGTGCTTGGGAGGTCAAAGGGAAAATTTTTCAGTATTTGATTATGCCTAAGTAGAAAATGGTGGTGAATTTGGCCGAACAAGTGTTTGTTTATTCATTCAAAATTGGAAGATTTACTTTAAGTTTCCAACAAAAGCAGCGCCATGTGTTTTTTTCCAGATCCCGAAAATTATGGTTACCACATTTGGTTACCCATAGTTACCGCTCACATTTGAATCTCAAAAGAATGGCTTTGTGAGGTAGGGAATGTATGTAAAATGTTAGCATAAGCCAGAAAGAATGATAAGGAAACAGTAATGGGAAAAAATCGGCCACCAGGAGGCATTTCCCTAGGCCGAAGGCAATTGGCAGTTTATTTGTTCGTCTGTTACAGGTTTACAAAAAGCAATGCATGTCGTATTTTATTGGATACAGGTGAAAGTTCCACCTTTGATTTTCTTTTGGAACTGGTGTTTATTATGAAGAAGAACCAGCGCCAAAAATCCTTCGTGTTATGGTTCATGTAAATTCTATTATGCCGTTCAATATTTCGATCAACTATGTGTCGAACTTAAACTTGCGAGCCTTTATTATAACTTTATCATTTGTACACACATTTGTAAATTCCTAAATACCATCTCGCAATAAGTAGCTTCTATAGGGTCACTGTCACACACTACCTACAGTCCATATTGTGGACCAAACAGAGACAACAAACTCAAGGAATTATTATTAATGATGGTGATGGTGGTGATGATGGTGATGGTGGTGATGGTCGTGAAGGTGGTGATGGTGGTGATGGTGGTGATGGTGGTGATGGTGGTGATGGTGGTGATGGTGGTGGTGATGGTGGTGGTGGTGATGTTGATGGTGGTGATGGTGGTGGTGATGGTGACGGTGATGGTGATGGTGATGGTGATGGGGATGGTGATGATGATGTCAAAACCAACCTGACCATTCCGGCATACCAAACAGCCACCAGTCTCATGAGTTCTGGAAAGGTACCCCCAAAACACATATTACAGAGGCAAGGTGTCCACAGACATTCAAAGAAGAACACCACGAAGTCCCAGAACAAGCATCGATAAGGCATCCAAGGCAAAGAAAATGTCAAACTGGAAGGCGCCTGGTCCGGATCAAATACAAGGCTACTGGCTGAAACACTTAACAAGCATCCATGGTATTCTAGCAGAACAAATGCAAGACCTTCTCAAAGATCCAACGAAGCTCCCCACTTGGCTCACAACTGGAAGAACGGTACTCATCCAGAAAGACCCCGCGAAAGGAAAACAGTCAAGCAACTATAGGCCAATCACATGCCTGCCTACCATGTGGAAGATCTTCTCCGGCATCCTGGCGTATTCAATATCAAACCACCTACAACAGAACGGGCTCTTAGCACACGAACAGAAAGGGCCTCGCCTTGGATGCCGAGGGACCAAGGACCAGTTGCTCATTGACAAGATCCTCTGTGAAGACTCTGGACATAGAAGGACAAATCTAGCCGTAGCCTGGATTGACTATAAGAAAGCGTACGACTCAGTACCCCACGCGTGGATACTAGAGACCATGAAAATGCACAAAGTCGACCCAATGATTGTCGAAAAAAAAATTAATGAAAAACTGGTCGACTGCACTCACATGCAGAAGGAAACATCTGACCAACATCAAAATAGAGTGTGGGATATTCCAAGGAGGTGCTCTGTCACCGTTGCTCTTCTGTGTAGCGCTCAATCCACTCAGCTACATACTCAGGAACACCCGGCAGGGCTATAGGCTGAAAAGTGAGCAGATCAGCCACCTACTCTACATGGATGACCTAAAACTATACGCCAAAAACGAAAAAGAAATTGAGGCACTGATCAACACAGTACGAAATCATGTTCAAGATATCAGGCCTGTAACTTACCTTCGTAGCAGGCGTTTATTATGAACACCTCTTCCATGTACATACTCTTACACCTTTGTACAGTGACACGGATCATCCAATCAGGGAGTTGTTACGTGGATGGAGATGTAAAGCATAGTTTAATTTATGTTAACAATTTAAGACCCTCTAAATTGTCACTAAATTTAGCACATATTATAAATGATAAGCCGTTTATTTGGTGCAGAAGGTTTTCTTTCCTTGTTTGGTGGTCCCAATTTGATATCATTCACCTTGCAACATCATTCAAGTCATGTATTCTCTTAACAAGTGGCCTGCACAAAACAATACTTTGATGTGAAGGTTAACGCTGCTCACACATTTAGAGCAGGCGATATTAAACTCAAAATGACTGTTGAATTAATATAAAAAAGAATACAGGTAAGCCCTTTTCTTTACAAGGCACCGCATGCAAATGATTTGATGTTGTAGAATTCTAACTTTCGCTAGGAACATATGAAAAGTGTTCGAAGTATCCTGAAATGGACAGCTATAAAATAAGTGTTGCATATGTATGCCTCTTTCAAGTACATATTCAAATACCTGTGTACAATGACAAAGCAGTTTCACTTTATTTATGGGTCAAATTTGAAATTCTCTCTTGACTTTTGATTGGTTTCAGTTTATAAATATTCATGTAATAAGACAAGGTTATACTTATTCTCATGTTAGGTCTTGTTTTAGGTCAGAACTTCAGAAGTTTAAGATCTGCACTTTGGAGAAGAAATATACTGATTCAATTTTTTATCAACTTATTCTATTGGTACTTACCTGAACATACTACAGCACCTTCATTATTCACAGAACACACCTGTGTGGCTCCTGTGCAAGGATTAGGTTCACAGGGATCTGAAGAGAAAATGTCTTTTCAATTATTCCAGTATTTTTCAAACAGCAGTCACTTCACAAATACTTCAATTTGTTAAGGATAAATGAAGAAATATGAAGAATATACATGCCCTTAATGTTTTTTCACAAACACAAACTATTTGCTCCTTGGAATGCTTACTGATGTAGGGAAATTGGGAGCACTTAGGCCTTTGGGCAATATTTACATATTACATTATTTTGTCATAATCTAAAAAGCCAGCAGGAGGTATCCAGGATTTGCAAAAAAAAAAAAAAGAAACGGAGAAGGGGTTGTGTGAGGGTGAGGTACATACCACAGAATACCTGTGGCAGATTCAGGAATTCAGCATAAGGAGGGTGAGAATGCACATGGGTGCATAGCCATGCAGTGGGGGAGGGAGGTGGAAGACAGGGGGGAGGTGGGGGGCAGTGCTGTAGTACTGAAGACCGGTCTTGAGTTACAATTTTTTATTTACAAAATAAACGACTCCACGCAGTATCTACATCTTTGAATTATGTGCTGTATAGTGTTGAAGATATTCTTGAAAGTCCTGGATTAAAAAAGTATATGGGGGTCCTTAACTATTTTCGCTGGTGGCCCGCATGTTTAGTCGGGGAGATCTCATGGACCACACCTAATGCCTCATTTAAAAATTTTAGCATTCCACCTAAATGTGTGATGTCTACGGGTGCGTCGAAAAGCCCCGGGTTTGGAGCAGCACCAAAAGGAATAAGCAAAATGCAAAAATGCGTTAAAGGTTGTGTGACATGAAAATAACGTAGTTGGATATTTGATGTAAAAAGCATTAAATATCCAGAAAATAGCCGCAATTCCCATATATATCCATCAAATATTGACCATTTTACATGGTAATTTCTATTTCTCAGTTGTATCATGAATAAACATGAGCTAAAAATGCAAACATTTGACCCCTTGAGATGGACATACCATATATAACTCATGTTAGCCTTTGTTTTTTCAACCTCAATTCCAAGGACACTGGTAGCATTGTTATACCCTGAGGGTTTTTTGTATGAAAGTTAAAATTCTTTCCTTCAGGATCATTAATATCACTCAACAAACAGTAAACTATCTGATCAGTATTTAAGAGATAATTTGTATGTGGTTAACAAAAAATCTTAACAGTGTGCAACAACCCACACCATTATTTTTGCATAGGCAACGAGTTTCTTCAGAAACTATCAAACTTTCAAGACATATATTTTGAGAACGATAAAAGATATTGGAATAATTCCAATGGATCTTTCGTTGGAGGATTTAATTCTTTAACTGACAGGTGTAACAGCTCTTTGTGGTGGCATGTCACACGACCTTTAAGGTTTCGATGATGTATGTTTCTTTCCAAAAAAATTCCATGTTATTCCATTCCTTTAGTCACTGGTCAAATGCTGTCTAAAAATCTTGGGAAAATATAGTTTTGTGTTCATATTTGTTCTTGGGAACTCTTGGGAAATTTTGCGTTTTCACCTTTGGAGACCCCGAGGACAATCTGGTGACCCCAAGTGATGAACTTGGAAATTCTTTGGAATTTTTGCTTTTTAATTTGTGGTAACCCAGATAAAGATTTTGGAAAATTTTACTTTTTGACCTATGGTAACCCCATATAATGTTCTTGGGAATTCTTGGGAAATTTTCTTTTTTGACCTGTAGTGAACCCTGATGAAGATCTTGATTCTTAGTGTTTAAGCCTTGGTGATCCCAGATAACCTTTGACCTCCACCAAAAATAATAGGGTTCTTAGCCTAATCGTAAGACATTTGCACACTAAATATAAAATTTATTCAACCTTCTTATCTCAACTTCTCAAGATATCGTATTAACAAGGTTTTCCAAGTTTGACCACCGGTGACCCTAAATGACCGTTGAACTCCACCAAAAATAGTTCTTATTCTTACCGCGACATAACAACATACAAAGTATGAAATATAGCCAAGCGTCCTAGCTCAAGATATCGTATTAAGAGGGTTATCAGAGTTTTATCCCAAGTAACCCCAAATGACCTTTGACCTATACCAAAGACAATAAGATTCTTTGTCTTATCATATGGCATCTAAACACTAAGTGTGAAATTTATCCAAGCTTCCTACCATGTGTTTTCATGCTAAAAAGGTTTTCAGAGTTTGATCCCGGTGACCCCAAATGACCTTTGAACTCCACCAAAAGGATATTTACCTTTTTCTTTGACCATGATATAGCCGCTTACTAAGTATGAAATCTATCCAAGCTTCCTACCTCAAGATATCGTTTAAACAAGGTTTTCAGAGTTTGATCCCGGTGACCCTAATGACCTTTGGCCTTCACCAAAAACAATAGGATTCTTTATCTTACCAAACGGCATGTACACAATAAGTTTGAACGTTATCCAAGCTTCTTAAATTGAGATATTGCGCTAACATGGTTCTAGAATTTGAACCCTGGTAACCCAAGATGACCTTTGACCCCTACCAAAAACTATAGGGTTCTTCCTTTTACCATAACCCATGTACATATTAAGTATGAATTTTATCCAAGGTTTCTACCTTGATTCATCATGTTAACAAGATTGCAGAATTCGACCCCTGGTGATCCCAGACAACCTTTGACCTCACCAAAAACATTAGGGCTCCTCCTCTTACCATAACACATCTACATACTAAGTATGAAATCCATCCAAACTTCCTAACTTGAGATATTTTGTTAACAAGGTTTTCAGAGTTTAACCCAGATGACTTTTACCCCCTCCCAAACAATAAAAAAGGTTCTTCCTCTCAATATGGGGTATCTATGTACCAGGTTTGAGAAGTGTTAGTTTCCCCCACTTGAGATATCGTGCACACAAGCTAAGCTTCACAAATACACACACACCTGCAGGCACAAGCAATCATGACCGCGTAGGTTTCTCTTTCATTGAAACCAAAAAGGGAGTAGCCCCAGAAGCTCTCAGGATATTAGCAAATAGTGTTCATAAACCTGAACAGTTATCTACGCTATCTGTTTTATGGCATTGGATGCACCCTCAATTGATGATCACAAGCATCATGTACAGTTTGACCATTAGGCCCAATCTACTCCTGACAGAGTGGATAACAAATAAAATTATGCCAGATTAAGTGGTGCAAATCTTTTTTGAAAAGTGTATGGCTGGGAAGAAGGGGGTTTGCCGTGACTTTACTGAGCAGAGCATCACTACCTGTTAGCTCGTATGGCGTAATAAGAATATGTTTTGCCCAAAAAGTCTCCTAGATAGCCTTGTGAAGAAAGTTACCAGGATGCAAAAGTTATATCTTGATACGTATTCTTTATTCTGCAAATATCATGATTTAGAAATGAAAAGTTCAAATGAGAAAGGGCAAATAAGAGGAAACTTACTGCCCCTCCCCCATAGATTTCAAAATCGTAAATGAAAGTTGGTCTTCTTGACAAAAATACTAAAATGCTGAAAATTTTACTGTCCAAGGTATGATTTCACGGCCCTCAAAACCTGGGAAATAGCATATAAGTGTTCACTTTCTTCCCAAATTTTCCCGAGGAAGCCCCACACCAATCAAGTTCAAACATGGTGGGAAGGTACCTGATTACAAAAAGTTTTGCAGGCGTAATTGTTATTTTCATAGGTCAAGGTCAGAGGTCAAATTAGCTAAAAGATGGTTTTTGCCATTATTTCCAATCAGTATGTTAGAAAAAGTTATTGAAGCACATGGTATGTTGAGAATGACAAGGCAAATTTTAAATATAGTGCTTTGGTTGCAGAGGTTGGACGTAAAGGTTCAAAATGTATGTCAAACGTCATTTTTGCCTAAATTTTGCATGAACTCTTCAACTGTAGTCCAATCAAAATAAAACTGTGTGGGTAGGTACCTCGCCACAAACTTGCACATGCCTAATTGATGATGTCATTGGCCAAAAAAGAACAAAGCCAATAGGTCAAGTCTCCTAGAAACTGGCTGTTTATTGTACTGGTTATTAATACAACTAATAAAACCACTTTTACATACTGATTGGCAAATAATGGCAAGAAACCGCGTCATCTCAATATAAACTCTATTTAATGAGATGAGATAATGAGGGTAGAGTGGAAAAGTCACAGTGAATACAATATTTGTTGGAAAGTGAATCGACAAAAAAAAAATTTTACCACAGTGCATCGGATATGAAAGATCACAAAACCACATTATATGCAGAGAATGATAACAAAAATTTTTTTAAAATGGATGATTTAGTTGCTAAAGGTTGAGATCAAATTTCAACTTCATTACATTTTCATCGCTATATTGAAAACTAATTTTAACTGCAAGTTATTCAGAAAACGATGAGAAACCCAACTTGTTCATGTTTTGCCTTTATATGTCTGTGTAAAATGGCTAGTAAAATATCATACATGACTCAGTGAGCATGAACGACATTTCTCCAACATGAAATGACTGTTCTAGCACCTACGTTATCAACATACAAGGAATATGGGTTTACACAAAAGCTTTTAACAAATATGCATTAAATAACTTTTCTTTATTCACTAAGAGGCTTTTAAGCAGATCCAGGTGACAGTAGGATTAAAATGGGTACAAAATCTCCATTAATTAGGAGATAAGCCAGATTTTGAAGACCAAAGCAGGACTATTGTAGGCTTCAGTCATCAAAAATCAGCACAATGAAAACTCTTCAGGACATTTCAAGGACATAACAAACTTCAGGACTCTTCAGGACATAACAAACATTTTGCATAAATTCCCAGATTCTGAGATACAAAGTGATGTACACTTTGTATTTTTGATTGATATATATGTGAGACACAAATATGTCTAACGAGTTTCATACACTTGAATGAAATCACCCAGGGTAAGTAATTAGCTGACTGATATCTGAAGTCAAGTGAGCCGGTCACTCCTTAGTCACTTGGGTGAATGACAATATTGCAGAGGTGTCAAGTAGTGACAAAAAACAAGGGTATGTTGCTCATGATGAGCTGGATCCCACTGATGCACACACAAACACTGCGCCCTTCCGAGGAGCTAGGGCCACACAAAAGGGTCTCTGGTGGGATCCAGGAAGAAGCCAGGAGTCCTAGCATTTTAGTTTTTAATCTAGCTTTCCACCATTTTTTGTAAAATGTTATTACTAATGATATTTAAGTGCCTGACTAGCAGGGACATCTTAATGCTTGGGTACCCTGGTGAGTGGCCACTTGAAACCCTATAATGCTTCGCGATAAATCTTCCTTTTCATTCCTGTGGTTGGTTGGGTGGGTAGGGACCTTATGTGCACTGCTTTGTCCAGGGGCCCATAGTGTTATTAAGATCACTCTGCTGACAAGCTGATATATGAAAATGCTATGGGGTAATGGTAAGATCATAAAGAGAAAAAATATGAAAAATTGAAACAAAAGCAAATATTTAAATACCTCCAAGAGAAAAATATGAAAAATTAAAAACAAAATCAAATATTTAAATACCGTCACACATGAACCTGTTGTATGGTTCAGGGAAGCAGTTGTGTCCTACAGGGCATGGTGATGGATTGGCTTGACAAGGATGCCCTGTGTTGGAATAAATTAAACAATTGTGAATACATCAGTGAAAATTTGGGGTGATACCCAGTAGACCAAAGGTTCACGAGGTCCAAGGTTAGCTAGACCGAAAATCCCCTGGACGAAAATCTACTCAGTGTTAGAATTAGATTTAGAATTCGGGTTAGATTAGGCTTAGGTTTATCCTCAGGTTTGATTAGGGAGTAGGTAAAAATTAGGATAAGAGTTTGGATTAAGTTGAACACTAGGATCTTTCGTCTAGTGAACCTTTGATCTTGTGAACCCTGTCTAAAATTTATTTGTACTTTGTAGACCACATATATTTCAAAATACGCATTCAATACTTTCAAAAGTGAGAAATACATCAGGTTCAGGTTTAATTTTGCTTGCATGTGTTACCTAAAATTTTCACAAACAAATACAATGAGAGTTGAAAGAACAAGTGGGAAAAAGCTCCTCCAAAATTTTAAAGGGCCTAAATTTAAGGCAAATGTTTACAAAAAAAAGTGTCACTTTCTGGTAATAATACTTCACCAATTTAGGCTGCCCAATTTTGTTTGAAATAAATTTTAAATAATTGTTGCATTCATCATACCAGAAAGCCCAAAGGCTCAGTGATTCCTTGCCGAAAGTGGGATGCTTTGTTACACAGAGGCTAAAATTTATAATTCTTGACTACATCATTTTTCACGATGCATTCACAATTTGACCCCTGCTGACCTCACATGACATTGTACCCTGCCAACACAAAAATAACGAAAAAAAATTGAAAAAAAATATCTTAAAAGAGATTTGACTGTGCTTCCTCCCTTGAAATGTCATGTTTACAAAATTCAGTTTTTTAACCTCTGGCGACATCAAATGACTTGTGACATCCACAAAAACAAAAGGGTTCCTCCTCTGAACATGACAAATCTATATATACTAAGTATGAATAGTTTCTGTCTATCCCATCTTCATATATCATGTTAATATGATTTTAAGTTTTGGACTTTTGGTGACCTCAAATGACTTTTCACATCCACCAAGAACAACAGGGTTCTACCTCTTAGAATGACAAAACTATAAACAAAGTATGAAAGTGTCTACCATTGTTGTCTTGAGATATCGTGTTTACAAGCCATTTACAAGGTTTTCCAGTTTAACCTCTCGTGACCTCAAATGACCGTTGACCTCCACCAAAGACAATAGGGTTCTTCCTTTCATCATAACAAATCTTAACATGAAAACTTTTTATCATCATTGCTATCTTGAGATATTGTCTTTTCAAGATTTTTGGTTTTTGACCTTTGGTGAACTCAGAAGACCTTTGACCTCCACCAATAATAATAGGGTTCTTCCTCTCAACATGACAAATGTATATACCCAAATAAGAAAAATGTCCTTCATTCCTATCTCAAAATACTGTGATTTGATGGTTTTTGGCCTTTGCCCTTTGGTGACCTCAAATGACCTTTGACCTCCACAAAAAACAATAGGGTTCTTCATCTTAACATGACAAATCTATATACTAAATGAGCACAGTGTCGGTTATTCCTATCTCGAGATATAACGATTACAAGGTGTTTGCAGTTTAACCTCTGGTGACCTCAAAACACCTTTGAAATTCACCCAAAAACAATAGGGTTTTCCTCTCAACATTACAAATCTAAAACCAACGATGAAAATAGCCTTTCATTCATAACTCGAGATATCGCGATCATAAGGCTTTCAGTCTTTGACCTCTGGTGACCTCAAATGACCTTTGACCTCCACAAAATAAATAGGGTTCTCCCGCTCAACATGAGAGATCTATAAATTAAACATCAAAAGGTTCGATCATTCCTATTTCAAGATATCGCGATTAAAAGGTTTTCGATCTTTGACCTCTGGTGACCTCAAATGACCTTTGACCTCCACCAAAACAATGGGAAGCTTCCTCTTAACATGGCAAATCTTTATACTAGATATGAAAGATGACCTTTGATCTCCACGAAAAATAATAGGACTATTTTTCTTAACATGACAAATCTATATACCAAATGTGAAAAGTGTCGGTCTTTCCTACCTGGAGAGATATCGTGATTACAAGGTTTTCGGTCTTTGACCTCTGGTGACCTTAAATGACCTTTGACCTCCACCACAAAAACAATAGGGGTTTTTCTCTAAACATGACAAATCTATACACCAAGTATGAAAAGTGTCCATCATTCCTATCTCGAAATATCGTGATTACAAGGTTTTTGGTCTTTAAACTCTTGTGACCTCAAATGACCTTTGACCTCCACCAAAAACAGCAGGGGTCTGCCTCTTAACATGACACATCTATATACCAAATTTGAAAAGTATTGGTTATTCGTAATTTCATATATCGTGATTACAAGGAGAGACACAAACACACATACACATACACACGGCATCAGCATTGCATAGATTTATTGCCTGTCTTTGGCAAGGTATCAATGAAAGTATTCTGGGCATTGCAATATTGTAATCTTAATTTAACCTTTTGGTTTACTAACAACCTTTGTTAATCTAAGATAATAACAATAGGTTGAGAAATTAAGAACAAAGTAAATGAATAAATCTTTAAACGATTGGTCATCAAGTGGAGTGATGACATCACACCCTTTTTGCTTCAAGTTAAAATTAGTATTTCAATAATATCTTGAATGCTCCACATGAGTATTCAGAGAACATTTTGACCAAATGCTCAATGTCCCTCTTTCACAAATCAAAGGTAACTTTGGGTCTGGACTTTTGTTTTATTCCTGTTATTATGAAAAACTTTTTAAAATTACATTTTTCTAAAACCTTGCAGACATTAAATGTTGTTTATCGACACCAACAGTTTACTACTAGATCTATTTATGTTGTAAAGATGGCAACCCCCAAGGGGCTTATTTCAGATCCCATCATCACATGGACCAGGGATCCCAACAGGAGGGTTAGGCTTCTTGAACTAACATAGACTTGGGCGTTGCTTATTGATATTCCTACCACCAAGCTCACTGTGCATTGTTCCTCTGTTGATAGATCGCATTGGTTCCCCCTGTTGATAGATCCATCAGAAGCTACTTTGCCAACAAACTTTTGGACAAAACACAACAAGCAAATTGTTTCAATGAAAAGGTATGTTCATCAGGAATAGCACAAGATATAAATGTGATCAGCTGCTAATAATAATGTGCAACGACAATGCAATATGATAAAGTTCAGACCTCCCAAAACTACAATATGGTTTTTGTTCTCAATATATTCACATCTACATTCCTATTATGAACAGTGTCTATGCTTTCTCCAAGGTTTTTCAATTTGACCTTGCTCTGGTGACCCAGAGAATCTTTGACCTGCACCAAAAAAAAACTTCTGAAAATTGAAATGAAGCAGCAACCTTGACTGAAAATTATCTAAAATTCCTATCAGAGAGGTACCAAGTTAATTTGTATTTTTATGTAATGATCAGCACTTTGACTGACATGGATAACTGTAAAGAAACTAGCAAATAGTAAAAAAAAAACTTCTGAAAGCATAACTCCCCCCCCCCCTCCGGGAGACTTTGCAAGTTGGGAAGAATCTTGTTGCCACACTTAATTGTCCCTTAGATATTTTGGTTTACGAACCATATTAAAAGTGTTGTTCAGAAGTTTTCTTGTACACATTTGTTTTTTCTTCTCTTTTGCAATGCTTTGCAGTATTGACTTCAAGATCATGAGACTGGAAGACTATCTAGAGGGCAGAGTTTTGCAGTTTAACTTATGACAAGATACAGGAAGTGTGAATGTATGATGCTTGTTCTTGAGGGTCCCTGGTGATGGCTTCCATGTAAAAGTGCATTTGGTACAAGATTTGTTTGCTTACCCCTTAGGCACCCTCATGGGTCTGCTCCAGTGAATTTAAGTCAGCTTTCAAAACCAGAAGCCTGACGGCTTAATGATTCTTTGCCAACAAAAACATTAGTACTATAGTTTCAATTCGCAGTATTATGTCATTGTGAAGCTATAAAATACTGCCCACAAATATTAGCCTTAGGCACAGATCTTAAAGATCTATGCGCATAAACACCAAACAGAGGCTGACATGCTAGCATGGTCAATATGTAAATTTTGAAATCTTTACATTTTATGCCAGATTTAAGACCCTTATGATTCATTTTCTTAAATCATGCAATCATAGTGTATGGGGTCTTCAAAGCTCTACCTCAATGACTTTACGTTTCAGCTTCTATCAAAAATAATACACATGCACGTCATATTGGGTACCCACATGTCAAACACGCTTTCCTTTTGGGATATCATGTTTACCAGATTTTCACAGTTCGACCGAGGTAAACTCAAATGACTTTTGTTTGCCACCAAATGTTACAGAGATAGTGCACTCAGTGCGGGAAAACCACAAGCCAAGAATGAGATTCATTAAGGTTTTATTTCTTGAGATATCATGCTTTATTTAAGGCTTTCATAGCTTGACCCTTAATAATCTCAGATGACCTTTGACCTCTATCGCAAATTGCTCATTATGAGGCATCAACATCAGAAGTGTGAGATTCAGAGCTGTTTCCTTTGCAGGGGGCGAGGAGCCAATTTTGAATTGCGGGGGCATCGAAGCAGCCCAATATGTTTAACAACATAAAAGCAGTTTGGGCTGGCCCAAAATGCCCACAGCTCCCTGTCTCCGCGTTCCCTACTTTGAGATATCATGTTTACATGGTGTTTGCACTTTAGACCCCAGATGACCTCAGTTGAACTTTGACCTACATTTAAAAACAATAGGGATCATTTACTCAATAAGGGGATTCACTTGTCAGCTATTAGATCCCTCATGCTACCCTACTTGAGACGGTGTGTTTACAAGCACTTTTCAAGGTCACATTTAACTTCCCCTGGGAAAAAAGGAAGTATAATTCTTCCAAGCCCATAGATCCTCTGCGATTAGACATATTTCCCACTATAAAAACAGCTTCAGCACGAAGAAAACTACTTACCCTAGGTCAGATTGCTATGAAATGATCTATTTAGTGGGTATCCATTACTATTTATAGATACTTAATGTTTCTTCTTTGCCCCTCCCACACCCTCCGGCCACTTCCACACTTGAACATGGATTTGCACCTTTGATCATAGGTTAATTTTTTCAACCAAAGCGTGTGTAATGGGGATAATGAACTATTAATCTGCCTGTAACCAGACAAGCATAACTAACCTCAGCTCAACAATGGGAAGGGGGGTAGGTGAGGTGGGAAAACGAAAATTTTTAGCTTCTTAGATAGCAGGAAATATAAGAGGCACCAATCTAATAAACTTTACACTGAATTGCTAATCAATCTTGCCACTGTGAGATATGAGTATATGGTTGATTTTAATTTCATGCCGCCTTGTGCCACTACTGATGGGCAATACTATGCCCGACTTGCACATGGATTAGGGTATACACTGGTTATTTTGATAAAATAATGTGGTATCAACAGGGGTCCCCTACAACATCTAGTGGGGTTCAGGGAAAAGCCCAAGAGATCTGCAAATTGTAAACTTGTAGAAATTAGAGTGACACTACCCAGCACTGATCTTGTTGTTGACTTCAGGGGTAAAAACTGCAATCTTTCAACCCTTTGACACTGGCTGAGCTAATGGCCTGCCTATTTGAGGAAGGAAAGGAAGTGAAAAGGTAGGAAAACAACAGGGCTATTAGAGAACCATTTTAAAACAATATTTCATATTAAAATTAACCACAACACAAACCCACTATCTGTGCAAGAAAATACTGGGTTCCTGGGCAAGTTGATGCTTTGAATCTTTAAAACTTTCACTCTCACTTTAGTAAACATAAGGCATGACAAGATAAGGGTATAGGCAAGTGTACCCTTGTGCCACCACCAGTGATCTGGCCAGCCCATATATGTGCAACTTCTGTAGCATATTAGAAAAGCAGGATGTCGCACAAAAGATTTCTAATTGGCAATTTCTGCATAGATTTGCATTCGAAGTCATTACTCGGTGTAACTTTTCCAAGAATTGATTACCACAAATTCTGAATTACCAATCCAGATACCATTCATAGTCAATTTTAGCTAATTTTTGGCAAATTCTGTATTGAACTTGCCGAACACAAATTTTTCTAGCAACCCCCCTCTCCTCGACCACCTATTCAACTGTTCATGGCCAACCATATAGACTGTCATATTGGAAACTTAACCTGGCTAAACCATTGGCCACTGCTGATAGGTACTACCATGCTTGACCTGTACATATGTTAAGTTTTCTACTTTGGTATGTTCAATTTAATTATATGACATCCAGGTGCCTGTCTATACTGATATAGCCTCTGATGTGCTTCAAGGAAGTCCCTTGCAAGTTATGCATATGTTTTAACTTGTACAATTTTGATTGAACTCTTTAAGTGTCCCTCAACACTGAGGTTTACGGTCCTCAGGGAATAATTTCAATTTCAAACTTTGAACAATTGATTGAACTAATAGATAAAGTTTGGGGTTGGAACAAAATGAGATCAATAAGAATAAGCAACAAAATTCTAAAAGGAAAGCATGATAGTACAATCTGTGCTTTCATAGCAAAGGAAAATCTATCGAATGTGGAGTATGCTCAGTGGGTTGCAAGGCAATTGGTCCTCATCCAACTTGTCTTGTCTTGTCTTGAAGGCAGCACAAGCACCTGACAAGGCTATCCCGTGCTGATAAGACTTGATAAAAGCATTAGTGTTTTAATAAAAAGTGTAAGTGTGGAAACACTATAGGCAATGGAATATTGAGCTAACAAATGTAAAAGGTAGTCTCTGAATATTTCACAATCCTGTCACTAAATCATTCCCATTTTGTGCTTCAACTTTGACTCATGGTTATTATGTGCTATAGTACTATCATTTGACTAGGCTATAATAAAACACCCACTGCAGAAAAAATCTGTCTCAAAATTTCACTCTGGCACAAAGTTCTTCAAAGGAAAGATAGGATTTGTTTTCCAAAAAGGATCACTTTGATGCCTGCACTGTTTAAAGACAGATTTGCATCATTCCCAGGTATTTAGTTCTAGCTCCTCCCATAACTGCCTTTAGCTTCTCTTTGTGCAGACACAAACATAGTTTATCACTTAAGGTCATATCCTGGTGAGTATACAACGTCCTAATGTGTAATTGAAATACTCTCTGTGCATGTTATGTAATATGAGCTGCTCTGCATCTTTTGAATTTTGCAACCCTCATGTCAATCAAAGAATAGTCACCAACTGAGACTTTTTCTAACCCCTAAGTAAAACTCGATCTTGGGGTGATGCAAATCCCTCTTTAAAAGATAATGGAGTTGATAATAACCTGATGTACACTCCTGATCACCTGTTGCAGTCACATAACAATTCCTAGCTGGAGGCATACAAGGGTTAGGATCACACAGATCTGAAAGAAAATAACATTTTAGGTTTTGAGTAAGACAAAAACATTCCCTTTAAAATAGTTTTCACCACTGTCTCCATCTGATATAAATATCAAGAGAGATATTTTGGGGCAATATGTGCCATATATCCTTAAACGAAATGCTTTAGAAGATTTTAAGTTGAGATCTAGGATTACCTGTTGACCTAAAATGACCTTTGACCTTCACCAAAACCTGTTGCTTCTTTCTATGTACCATGAGACAATCCACATGCCAGGCATGCCAAGTAATGAATACCTCAAGCTTATACTTCTTAAGAGATATCAATGTTTACAAGCCCTTTGACCAGCTTAGAAATTTCTGCAAAGTCTCATTTTAAGACATTGACACAAACACCCTTTTGACAGACGTTTTACGTATGTTTTGATATGAGCGAGTGAATGGTATATATGTATTTCTGTACCGACTTGTATACGAATTTTATTTTGCTTGTGTTATACCTACTTTAAGGAAAGGTCAGATTGACCAATTGACCAATTCATGTTATTTGTAAAATATCTCAATACATAATTCATCCCCCGCCCTCCCATTCTCTCTGCTTAATCAACTGCATCCATACGCTTTAAGGAAATGTCAGACTGACTATTGAGTATTTTATGTTATTTGTAAAATATCTCATTACCAATTTCATCCCCAGCCCCCTCTCTGCTTAATAAACTGCATCCATACACAATTACCACGGCACACACTGATTCAAGTTTTCATATTAATGTCAATGAAACTTACCCATACACACTGCAACACCACCATTCACAGAACAAACTTCAATGGCTCCTAGGCAAGGACTAGGAATACAAAGTTCTGAAAAAGGAATGTCACTTCAAATATTCAATTTCAAAATGAACAATCTGTTCAAGATATCAGGCCCGAAACCAGAGGGGTTCAAGAGGGTTGAGGACACCTACAATAGTTTTGCTCAGACCAAACCTTGGGCATACATTTATTCCAAGCATTGCAATATGCTGCACTCCCGAGATAAGACACTACTTCAGGACAGTCGTCACAATTATCAATTTATCCAATTTACAAAATTCTACTTTAGCTGAATTCCATTCTAACAGAAAAGCAACCCTGCTCATTAGAAAACTTGATTAGAAGGCTGGACAACCAATCATTTCTTTGAAAATAATTGATGGAAATATGAAGATGCATGACCTTCTTTATGTTTCTTTCACACAAACAAAAATATTTGTTCCCTGACATCTTCCAGGTATCTTAGGGCACATCTTAACTTTTGTTATTATCCTTTAAAATATATGGTAATACACATGAATAACTATATGGTTTCTTGTTGAATGTAATGAAACTGAGCCATGAGCATACAAACAAAATATTAGCTAATGTGAAGTTTGCATGTGACTCTGGGGACCGCTACATTCCCTACAAAATTTTTGGTCTGTACCTTGAGTCAGTCACTGCGCACAAAACGTACGGTAGACTGCTTACAACACTTGTCAAATCACAAACTAGTGATATCACCATGTTACAAGCGGTTGATCTATACTGTAATGTGTGCCCTATGTTTTCTTAATTTAAGTACGTACATACGTACGTATGTTCGTACGTTATGCACATAGGTACTTACACCAATGTTCTCCTGAAAGGTTGCATCCTGCTTGCAGATGTCCGTTTCAGCTTGACGAATACTGAATGGTCACTTTTGGGGTTACATATTGTTGAAAAGCCATAGTTGGGGTAGATTTTCAAAATGGCAGAATTAAGGATTAAAATTAATAAAAATTACGTCTAAACTGGAACTTTGAATCCCGCACGATGTTCCATTTCTTTCAAGCAATAGTTGAATGGGATCTTAATGTGCTGGTATGATACAGTTTTGTGTTCATATTTGACTTTGGGAACTTGGGAATTTGCCTTTTGGCCTCTAGTAAATTCAGCTGACAAAGCTCACATGGGTTTTATGCTGAATTTAATGCAATACCATGTGAAGTATACACGTAAAATCTATCCAAGCTTCCTACATTGAGATATTGTGTTAACAAGGTTTTTAGTCTTTGACCCCCAGTGACCCCAGATGACTTTTGACCACCACCAAAAACAATAGGGCACACCTTCCCACTATAGGGGATCTATGTAAGTTAAAGTTTAGTGCAGCTTCCCTCTGTTGAGTTACAGTGTACCCAAGCAAGTGTCACAGACAAACACACACATACGCACCCTCACTGCCTTGAGGGGTGCTGTACAGAAGACCCAGTAAGAAATTCTTGGGATTTCCCCCAGTAGTGGAGCTGCCAGCGAACTTGGCCAGTAGAAGTACATGGCTTGAGGGCGTACTGCTTGCCAAGGCAGGCATGTGCAGCCGCGCGTTACAGGGTTCACTTGTCCGAAATTTCGGGTAGCTACTCGCAGTTTCGAGCTGCTCGTAAGCATGAAGAGACGTGCGAAGAGCGAGTTTTCACCAGCTGCCCGGTGCCTGATAAGGATATGTTTGTGAGTGTACACATACTAACTGTATATATATATATACGCATAAATGCCAACCTGACTACATTGATTCCGTTGCTAAAGCAAGCATCCCCCCAAAAAACTGAACTGAAGTTCCAATTAGGTCCTCCTTGACAGTAAGAATTTCAGAAGTTTAAGATGTGTTTCTAGAAAAAAAAATGGTTTAGTAGTCTTCCCCATGCTATTAAAGGAACTTTAACCATTTTCACATTTCACACAATGTAGAGAGAATATTCTGATTACACATAAGGGACTAAGCTTGTTATGCTCACCAGGACTTGAGCATCAAAACAGGGACCTACAAAGAGGAGACTATAAAGATTGTGTTTTGTGAGGGGCTAGAGGTAACATAGTTGAGAAAATTGGAACTTTCTGGGAAGATGGAATTTACTTTTTCAGGGAGAGAAATAAAAAACTAAAATCCCATTGACTTAGGTTGCTTAAAATGCCAGGTAATCAGACTTACTTTACTCAATTTTTCATTGAATATCCATAGTTTATGTTTGTCGTCATCGTATAAATGAATAGTTTAATACTAGCCTACTGGTTTTATGCAGCTTTTCAAGAATTCTTGTGATGTTTGCAGACGCTGAAATTACAAGTGCCGCCAATATAGGTGCAGGAGTAACACACATCCTCAGGGTGGGGAAGCTTGTAACAACAGTTGTCCGATGGTTAGTTTCAAAGGAGGAGGGGGTTGAAGACCCCTGCAAGTAAGAGTTCTGCTCAAAACTGGACATGGGCATTAATAAATTTCAAGCCTTGCAAAATACTGCTCCAGAAAATGTCTTATTATACATGAGTATTCAAAAATGTTCCACGGGTCTCTGCCTATATGCGTGACGCCATGGCCTGTTTGAGCCTGATATAGAGACATGGACACCATCGACTTTATTCCCATTCATAAACTGTTTACTTTGGAAAAGCTAAAAGTGAAAAAGGAATTTTTTTAACAATTTTTCATTGACCAAGATTTATTCTTCCAAGACGCCGAAAGTTTAGCAGGTATCATGAGACAACACAAAATTAACTTGATATTGATTATTCGCCACCTGCTAGCTACATGCAGTGTAAGACTTACCTACCTACGTACGTATTCAAGAAAGGTTATCCTCTCCTTTCCAATGAGCAGTTTTTAGATTATCTCTGGTGAGCACATATTTGAATTGAGGTTGCCTGTTAAATTTACTTTGACGAATTGGAAGTATAGAAAATGACAGTTCTACTGATATTATATTCACAGTAGAGAACATCCTAGCTGAGGTATATGTGCTTTTGGTGCTGTTGCTCATAGTGACGTTCCACCTCCAACGTTAGGCTTGCTACATTGTTGAAAAGAATTAGCCTAGGCTACATTAGACCTATTCTAACTAGCGTTACATGTTGTTTTAAACGTTGAGTCAGTAACATAACAGTTTGAAGACAAAAGCACTTGACCTGAGATTGCCATTTCATTTTGGAAGCAATCGAACATGTCTCACTTTTGCAATATGGAGGTGTCTCCAAGGTTAAGATACGATCTTGAAATTGACGTTCATTTGTGCCTTGAAAATATGGAAGATAGCCTACTGTCTTCCCATCGAAACCCAAGTGGCTTATGCCCTAAGTATGAGAATAGTTACTGACCATAACGTTAGGTCGAAAGTAGCACCTGGAATCCTTTTTTGGTGTGTTTTTTTAATTTAGTGCACAGAATTCATGACCAATGTCATCTTTCTGGAATTACAAGATTGCTTTTTAAGGTTAGTGTAAGTCCTTAATGCTCTTCTTCACCTAATTCCCAGTACCGGTAGGCCTAGTCTAAGTGCAGGATGGCTTGGGGTGTGCATGTCAAAGGTCTTAGATGAAAACAATTTTTCAGATCGCCTTCTGACTGGTTTAGGCCTCAAGAAATCAGGATCCTTATTATAAGCCTAATCTCTGTAATCTCTTCTAAAGTTCTGCTTATGATGACATCATTATCAAAATCACTTCCATCAAAACTGACATCAAAATTTGGCAATTTATTTTCAACAGCATTGTTTGGCTTAAGGTTTTCTAGGGTCAAGAAGTGCTGTATAATTTCTTCCTATCAACTATGTACCAAAACTAGCAGAGGTTGTTTTGACACGATTAAATTAGGCTAATGTTAGGAACCTACTCACGGTGATATTCCCCTGTGCTAATTTTCTCTGGAAAAGCCAGGAAAATTACCTGTATGAGCTAATTATTTGCCTAAACATACATGCATCATTAAACAGGGCCAAAACATTGCAGTTATTGCTTACAATTGTACCTGGTTTATTCTGATCGTTCATCTACAAAAAGACGATCAGTTTATTACATCGCGACCGGGTTTGCAGTCCAATCCTGCTGATCTCCATACACTTTATGTTTCTATGCTGGATTCGCCCTTAGGTAACTGACCAAACAGAGGTCAGCATTCTCAAAAAATATTTGTGAATGCAGCATAATGATTTTATCTTTCATCAACTTTAATATTCTATTGATACCTATCAGCACACTGCAGCAGCCATCATATACACAGAACAAACCTCTATGGCTACTAGGCAAGGATCAGGATCACAGGGATGTGAAGAGAAAATGTCATTTCCAATATTCGAGTACAGATTAAAGTTCATCCAAAAAAATACTCAAAATCACATTTTTGAGGATAAATGAAGTAAAACACAGGCTTTTGTAAGGTTCTTAAACTTCTTTCACAAACACACACAAAAAATATTTGCTCCTTGAAATACTTACCAAAGCAGGGAAAAAGAAAGTGCTTCCCAGTGAGGGAAATTTTGACATGACCTTGTTCTTTGTATTGATCATATTAGCCAGCAGGAGGGATTCTTGGTGTAGAGAAGAGGGCGGGGGAAGGGGTCAATTGTGAGGGCAATGTCCATACTACAGGGCATCTGACATGCATTCACAGCAGAAAGAGTTTCTCTTGTGTTATAGTAACAATATGGTTCTTTGACTGACCAGCATCTTGGTCAGTAGAACATGTATGTCCCTCACTGTACGAGTTGATTGGGGTGTTGGGGGTAATTAGTTTTGGTCCTGTAATCTAAGTCATTACTTTTTCATTTAGTCAATTGGTTTTTGCTGTCCTATTTTCTCTTACACTCTTTGTTCTTTATGCATTCTTTGTGTTTCTGACTCAGTTACTTCAGTTAACAATGTTTATGTTGTAATGGGAAGTAAAACTCTCAACAGCCTTTAGAGAATGTTTAGTTTTACTTCCATCTACTTCATTATTATATATGTAAATATAATATTGGGTATCCGTACATTCCAATGATGATGAAAAACAAATAAACAAAATAAAATTGACTGATTTTTTCATCCCTAACAGATAACAGTTCCTAGAATGACAAGTTTAGTTGCTACCTATGACTTCTTCTGCTACAGTGTTTTCTAAAAGAGCACAGAATTCAAACTCAAAATAAGCAGCAGAACCCCCAATCTTCTACTCACGATGAATATGCAAAATGTGCACTCCTCTGAATGTTCAGGGTACAATTGCTTAACAACACTGATGTACCACTTTGAGATACACTAATAATTTTGTTTTTGACATGAATATATCAGACAGCTAGACGGTTTCATGATTCCTTGCCACTGGCTTCCAATTTTAGCGTTGTGATTTCAAGTTGCAGTTTCATTGAAAAGTAACTACGCTTCAAGTTTGGTACAAGAAATTACAAATATCTGGACAAGAATTGAACAGACTGATATCATGTTACATGGTCATACATCAACTTTGAGCTTTTAATCTAGCCATCACGTACTTTCAGTTGTTTTGCTTTTAATCTAGGCATTTCTCGCCAGATACATGGTCCAAACATTTATATTTGACAATGGTGTTTACAAGGTGTACACAGATTGTTTTTTGTTAGGCTAAAACTGCCTGAATTCTCAACAAAAGTAAAACAGATGACATTACTTAGTTTTGGGCAACCGCATGCCAAGTATGCGAATGATTCAGGTTTCATTAGACCTTTATTAAGATCGTGTTCACAATGTTTTGACTTTTTGACCTCTCATGAGACCAAATGAACTTTGATCTCTACCAAAAACAATAAGACTCACCTACTTGACGTCACCTAAGAACATGCTACTTTTGAGATGCAATGAAGCTTCCTTTCTTGGTATATTCTGTTCACAAGGTTTTCACAGTTTGACCCCTTGTGAACGCAAATGATCTTTGACCTACAACAGAAACAGTAGGGATCATGTACTCAGTAAGGCCAAGCTATGTGCTCATTATGAGACCATCAATAGTTAACCTTCTTATAATACTGGGTTTATGAGCAGTTTTCAAGATTTTCAGTTTGACCTCTGTTAACCTTCAAATGACCTTTTACCTCTTTGTGGGGACCTAGAACTTCTCATTGGGCATTCACTATCTAGTATGAAATTCATCGGGGTTACCCTTTGTGAAATATTGCCTTTACAAGATTTTAACCTTTTGACCTCTTGCAACCACAGATGAGCTTCGACCTCAGTCAAAAAACTTTGAGGGTCATCTACTCAATATGGGGCATGCACTCTCCAAGTATAAGGTCCCATGCAACTATCCTTCTTGAGATATTGCATTTGTTTACAAGCAAGTGTGAAATACAAAGATTTATACAAAGCCACCCACACACAAACAACATCACTATCACAAAGATTCCTTTTGCCTTCGGCAAGGAATCAAAAGTGTTTTCATCGAGCCTGCAGGAATATCTCAAACTTGCAATTGTCAACATCATAATCACAAGAAAAAGGATCTATGCTCCTTACAAATGTTGAAAGTGGACAAAGTTTGGTTCCTGCATATTCACGAGACATTCTTAATGTTATTATCACACAACAAAAGTAATTTTAAAAACATCTCTTATCTAACTGTTTTTGACATATCATAATCTTCAAACGAATGTCATGGACATGCATAACCACACACAACTTTATTGACTGAGTTTTAACTGGGAAAAAACCACATATGAAACCCCATTGACTTTGACTGCATGAATTGTCAGGTTATCAGACTTGCTTTAGATGACTTTTTCATTCAATATTAATGATTTCTGTTTGGTGTCATCGTGTATACGAATAGTAAAAAGCGTACAGTTTTTACACAGATCTTCGTTGAATACTTGTGAAAGATTGATGAAAATACACAGATGAATGACCTTCATGATCCTTTCAGACAAACAGCAATATTTGTTCACTGACATTCATACAAGTATCTTGGACCATATTTCAACGTTTGTAAATTTCTAAGATTACATATAGTAATATATCTGGCTTGTAACACTAAAAAAATCCCATTAAGTCTTCTTTGGAAGAAAGAACTTGACAAGTTAAGATCTGCTCTTAGGAGAAGAATGTACTAATTTATCTTTAATTAACTGATTCTATCGGTACCTACCAGTACACTGTGCAACACCATTATTCACAGAACACACCTCTGTGGCTCCTTGGCAGGGAGTTGGATCACAAACATCTGAAAAGGAAATTTAACTTCAAATACTCAAGAAAAAAGAAAAGTCTGTTCAAGATATCAGGCCTGTAATTTACCTTCATAGCAGGTGTTGAATACGTATGCCTCTTTCAAGTACATATTCTAATACCTGTTTACAATGACAAAGCAGTTTCACTTTATTTATGGGTCTTGACTTTTGATTGGTTTCAATATATATATATATATATATATATAAATATATTTATAAATATATATATAAAT
>WURT03000006.1:582962-599697 GCA_009936505.3 Holothuria glaberrima | reverse complement strand
CAGATTCTGCCACAGTCACAATAAAACTTGTCAATGTTAATCTTGAAGCAATTGACTGAGGTGGAGTTGACAACCCATTCGGGTAGACTGTTCCATTCATTGATCACTCTATGAGAGAAGCTGAACTTTCTAATGTCGAGCCTAGCGAAACATTCCACCAGTTTCTTACAACGGCCTCGAACACGGAAATTAGCACAAACCATTTTGTAGTCACAATTAGACAGAGAATTCTTACCAGAAAGAAACTTGAAAACTTGCAGCATATCCCCCCTAATCGTTCTTCATGCTAGAGTAGTTAGTCCCAGACATTTGAGCCTATCATGATAAGGGAGATTACGCACTTCGGGAATTAGCCGAGTGGCCCTCATCTGGACCTGCTCTAAAAAAAACTTGTCTTTTTCATAAAAAGGACTCCAGGCCTGTACAGCATAATCAAGATGTAGCCTAACCAACTGCTTATACAGATTCAACACAATATCTTTACTAAAATTACTGAAATTCCTCTTGATCAATCCGAGCACCCTATTTGCCCTAGTAGCAGCAGCTGCGCATTGCTTAGAAGGCGTCAGATCACTTGTAATAACAACACCTACAATCTTGGACAAAACTGTTGGGACACTTTGTCATAATATTCTTGAATCTCAATTCCCAGGTTTGCATGAAACCCCCGCTCCCCCTTCCAATTTTGCACAGAAAGAGTGACTGTTGCACAGAAAGAGTGACTGTATGCCATGAACAGGATAACTGTGGTCAACATTGTAAAGGGGAGCGGGGTGTCCCAACGAGTTTTGTCCAAGATTGTAGGTCTTTTTTGAAAGTCACATTACCCCAAATGCTACCATCCATGCTATAATTATAACTCAAATTTTTAGATCCAAAGTGAAGAACTTTACATTTATAAGCATTAAATTAAAGACTTCTTCCATGTCTGAGACCATGAAAATAACCTTTGTAAAGTCCCATTGCAACAGTGAAGCATCCCTCTTATCATTAACTTTTCTGTAGGGCTTAGTGTCATCAGCAAACTTACTTATACTCAATGTGAGAGAGCTGTCAATATCGTTAATGAAAAGCAAGAAAAGAATTGGGCCAAGAACAGACCCCTGTGGTACTCCACATGTAACTTCTTTCCAAGAAGAGAAATTACCATTGACAACAACTCTCTGAGATCTACCATGCAGCCAAGAATTGATCCAATCAGCACACCTGCCCTGGATACCTAACTGAAGCAGTTCCACCATACGTCTACCTAATGGTGCTTTATCGAATGCCTTTTGAATATCAAGGTAGATGACATCAATGCTATGACCAGAATCAAGAGACAAAGAGACATCCTTAAGAAAGCTCAGTTAATTAGTAATACAAGACCTATTAGGCAGGAATCCATTCTGAGACAGGTTCAGTAAACCATTATCTAAAAGATACTTAAGCACATAATCCTTGACCACAGACTCCATGATTTTACAAACTACACTGGTCAAACTAACAGGCCTATAATTGCAAGGCAAGCTCCGATCCCCTTTCTTAAAAATAGGAGTAACATTAGCAACCCGCCAGTCAGCAGGAACGAAGCTTGAATCTAGACATTTCTGAACAATAATGCACAGAGGAACTGACAAAATCATGTAGAATGGCAGGATGGATCACATCTGGCCCAGGGGACTTGCTAGCTTTTTAAACTCCTAAGTTTATTACAAATCAGTTCTTTAGAGAAAACAACATCATCCATGCAAATTGAGCTATTAGAATCTCTACAAAATCCTACTACAGAGGACTCCTTGGTAAAAACAGAAACAAAATAATCATTCAACAAATAAGCCATCTCCTGATGGTCACTAACTACAGTAAACCCATTACCTTGAAAAGGCCCATCACTTTCTATAACTTTCTGCTTAGACCTAACATAAGCATGAAATGATTTAGGATTTACCTTAAGCTCCTTAGCCAACTTCATCTCAAACTTAGCTGTAGTGTCTTTAACTAAATCCTTCACTAGGAATTCCTGGTTCTTATAAACAGGACCTTTATTTTTTTCTAATTGACAATAATGACGTACATAATTCTATTCAAACTGTTTCTACTCACTTATTTGCTGATGATACAAATGTTTTTCTAATTGATCGTAGCTGTGATGATTTAATTTAAAGGCTGTTGTGACGCTCCATCAACTTAGTAATTGGTTTGATGCTAATAAGCTTACTCTGTATTTAGGAAAAAAAAATTACACCATTTTTTATTCGAGAGAGGTGGCTCACCCCTGTTATGACCATTTTGTATTCAAGGATGTAAAAATTATTAGGAAAAGTAGCACTAGACATTTGGGATTAATCATTGACGAAAAGCTCAACTGGGTGGATCATGTTAGCGATCTTTGTAACTCTCTGATAACGTAAACTGGAATTTTTTCATCGTAGGGGTACCTTTCCTAAAACCACTGCTATTTAAGTATATTATCCATGTATTTATTCTACGTTGAGGTATGCTATTGATCTTTGTGGTACTGCCAAAAAGTCTTACTTAAACCTCTTCATACTCTCCACAATAGACTTCAGTAATAAGGTTCTGACAGGTAAATATTACTCGTCATAATTCCCATCATGGTAAATTGTTTCTTAAAGTGAATTTTTTCTCTGTAGCAGTCTCTCACTTCTTCAGTTGCAACTGCAAAGTCACTGAGATCTTTTCAAATGAAGCTCAAAATATATCATTCAAACACATATAATTAAGGGTTCTTATTCTCGGATATCGTGCTCCTCTTCTTGCCTTCTTTCCTTCTTCTTGTCTTCCTTTCCATTCTTCCTTGCCTTTCCTCTTCTGCTCCCCTTTCTATCTGCTATGTTTGTTCTACGTTTGCCCTATTTATGTTTTTTTGTTTCATGATGTGTTATTGTATTCATTATGTAAGTTGGTCACAAGTTTTGATAAGTCTTTCTCTGTTTTCTAGTGCCCATCATATATTTTTCCATCAACACATTTTTATTTCAACTTTTGTAACTATTGTAAAACATATGAGAAATAAATTTGAATTTAATTGAATTGTTCAACGTGTATCTTAAAGTCAGACTGGTATATTTTAAAAGAGCAAAATCGCTCCAAAAACCGAACATTCATTTCCGATAGAAGCGAAATGTTATGCAAAGAATGCGTTAATTGTGCGTAGGTGCTCTTCAAGACATGGCAGACGACGTGAACTTTGTCCAAACTATGATTTAAGCTTCTCATCAGGAAGAACACTACAAGGGAGATTACGGTTGGCTAGTAGCTATGTTCGAAGAAGACATTGTAGTGTGTCGCCTGTCAAAGTACTTCCGTGGTCAAAGTAGGCTAGCTAGCGGCCTTCCCGATTTATGCCCTTCTTACAACTACTTTGAGAGTAACTTGATACACAGTTATAATAAAAATTTGTGATAGTGGACCATTTCAGTTGAAACATTTCCTAGGTCAGTGGTTCCCAACCTTTTGCAGCTCAAAGCCCCTCCCCTTCCACCGAATGAAGTTTGGCAAACTCCTTCTCTCCCGCGTGTCCAACTTAGTATTGCTATGAATAAAACGAAACCAATAGCATCATGTTTTGAAATAAGGGGTAGGCCTACACATACATTGTTTTAGGTGTAGACCCAACACAAGGTAGCTCAACCCCTCTGCGGGGATTCCTTTTTTAATGGCGATTGACGAAAGAATTGAAGCTGTGATCGGGGTCGGGGAGGTTGAGTTTTTGGAAGTGGGCAGACCTCAGGAGCTCCACAGGAGTGTGACTTGCTACACCCAAGAGTCCTTAAGGGGGGTCCAGGGGCAACGTTCTGGTGGGGCACCAGGGAGAGAAGCCCAAGTTGCTGTGAGCTATTTACAAAATTGTAGGCACAAAATGAAGCGCTGTAAGTCAAATTTTGACTATCTTCGATTACCAAATAAACTTGAATGAGCACTAAATAGATTTAAAATTAAATTAAAAACTGTTGATGCAATTTCCTGGCATCTAGTAATTACTATAATAAACTTTATAGTGCACCTGAGGAGGGAGTGTTGATTCGACTTGTTGACTTCGTTTTATCTCCACGTTTTGCATACCAATTTTAGAGCCCAGTTTGAGGAAACCATTTGGTGTCTTCTTTAGGTACAGTTAAAATTTAGTGGTCCATTTTCTTCAAAACTCCCCTTGCTACTCCCTCAGGGTTTATCGTCTACTAAATTGCGAAAACGTTCCAGAGAGGCAATATCGCTCCTTTGGGAAGCACTGTTTTAGATTAATATCGTATTTCATACCCAATACTGTAGCTAGGGGAGATCTCTAGGGGGCAGTTCATTACACTATCTAAGCGGAGCACCAATTGGCGTGTCTATAGATAGTTGACACGACCCTTCGTTTTCACTTGTGGATGGGGGCCATCTTACGGTTGGGTACTGAGGGAGAGGGGGTAAAATGTAAGGCCTAGCTTAGGTACCAAACGGTGCCATCTTTGGCAACGCTTTTAACTGATTGTTTATTTAATAACTGTCTTTGTGTAGTGGTTTTCCTCTTTTTTTGGCTGGGGTTAGCCAAGAGGTTGACTGTAGCTGAAGGGAATGTTGTCTAAGCGGAGGGCTGACACCCCTATTCTTTGGGGTTTTTCTACATGTCTCCTAGATTCAAAATGGCGCTATCGTTGGTAAAGCTTTGAACTGATTAAATGTTTAAAAATTCTACTTGGAAAATTTTTCGGTTCTGGCATGGCATCCGGTGGGCCACTGTGGGATCCAACGTAGGTTGACGTCTAGCCGAAGTGTAGGCCTTGCAAGAAAATGTTTGGTCGAAATGCTTCCCAGATGGGGAGAAATGACACATTCTAGAAATTTAAAGTTGCTTCTAATCATTTTGAATTAGATTTCATGCTTAAGAAACACATTTAAATTCCAAGCAGAAAGGGTATTTTGATTAAAAGTAATAATTGACTTTTAAAGCTCATTCAGTTTAGCTTATAATGAAAGGTAATCATAGGCAATTTTATAAAAGGATGCTGTGGCACGGTATAATAAAATAATACTAAAGACCTTTACCTTGCGTATGTGTTGGTGTACTGTATATCATAGGTGTGGGGGAGGGGGATTCATTCGTCAGGAAGATTAATTTACGAAAGAACTGCGGGGATCATCCGACCGGGGACCTCCCCGGGAAAGTTTGATGAAAAAGGAACCCGTGTATGCGATTTCCCAGGTTCTTAGGGCCTTAAAGTCATAATTTAGACAGTAAACTCCTGAGTATTTTAGTATCTTTTCACAAGAAGGCCAACTTTCAGTTAAGCTTTTAAAATCTGGGGAATGTCCCCTTCTCCCTGCAGGCTACGACCGTGAAATCCTTTTCAATTCAAACTGAAAGCCAAGGTAAAATTTGTAACATTTGAATGAGTGTATGAAAATGGACGTCTTCATGGGCTGTAAATGCCGTCTAAGGGGATGTTTCATAGAGTAATTTTGGGAATTTTCATGGCTGCTCATGTGCCAGTTAGTGCAGCATTTTGCAAAATTTGAAGTTAATTAAGCTAATGTGCAGGCTGGAACTGTCAAGGAGGCCATAAGACCCCACGGCCCTCTGGTTATATTACGAGCGTAGTACTGCACATGTGGGAGTACAAAGTTTATTACGCATACAAAACTTTTTCATTTGTATCTTCAAGGAGCTGCCACCCCAAATGGCAGCCCTTTCATAACACGATGCAAAAGGGGGAACATCATTACTTCCATACCTGTTGCTCCCCATCCAGCAATGAGGCATTTACGGAATGTCGTTTCTGCAAATTTGGTGGAAAGACTCACAGGATTCACGAAGTCAGTTATATGCACAGGCTTCTTTAGTCGAATCAAAGCAATGTCATTGATCAGAATTTCGTCGTTGTAGCCTTCGTGGATAAAGACTTCGAAACAAGATTCTTGATGACTGTAGCTGACTTCACTAGCATCAATGTCTCCAAACACAACTCGCACTGGGGAAGGATCTTTGGGTTCAAAGCCAAAACTAACAAAGACGGGAAATATTTAATATTTTGATAAGACGGTCCACTGTTTATAAGTGAAACAATGAGCTTCTTTTACTCCAACATTGTACATGGCAAAAATTATGATTCTCATCCAACCGAAATAGACGTTTTGGGAAATTCGGTGCTCCGGCCGGGTCAGCCAGTCAAGTGTACCATGACAACGTGCATGTGTATAACTGGTTAGAACCAAGGGGTACCCTGACTAGTTTAAAACAAGCAAGGACACTGTTATCTTGGTACACTTCACCTTTGACCCTCTTCCATATTCCAAAACGTCTATTATGGGGACATGACTGAAGAATGCCATCCGCGCTGGTATGTTATCTTAACAACGTGAAATCATGTGGACTGTAACTAACTCAATATTTTGAACATTTAGCCAAGTGTTAATAAAATACGCAGTGGTCTTATACATTCATACATTAGGGGAATAAGTGTACGAGACTACTTCCAAATGGGGCTGCATCACTTTTGCCAGAATTTTAGTGCATGCTTGTCCAAAAATAGTATATATTTTGCCTCAAAGGGATAAATTTTCTGCTCCGGTTCTGCAAGCCAACCCCTTACCACCTCGTACGCTTGTGATTATGCTCGAAGTGTTTGTCCAAAAGCCATGAAAGAATACAGTTTTGAATAAGAAGATTAAGTAATTCATGCAACATTTCCCTATAAAAAAGTTTTTTTGACTTACAAACAATGTGCAGCTGTGACGGCCCATTCATTGCTAATTAAGGTTACCCCACATGAATTGATTCCATCACTATCAACGAGGTAACCCATCGAAGGAAACATCCCTGGGAAAGCATCCGATCCGCCATGTATCTCTAATGCAACACGGTCGGCATTTCCTGTAGATTTGTATCGACAAAGGGTCTAAGATGAGAGTTGTCTACATTTCCAAACATGATAAACTCACCGCAAGGTCAAAGAAAGGTTATAAAAGCAGTTAGTTTATGAGCAACAGTGTCAGCATCACTACTTTTGTTCGGGGAATAGAGGGAGGAGTGGCGAGGGGTAAGATGTATACAAACGTACACGGAAGAAGATAAACTTCAACAGTAGCAAAACTAGGAGGCAACCCTTCCAAGTACTCCTATGGAAACTTTTGTCACCTTCCAATTTCTTGTGTTACAAGGTCAGAGATGGTAATGGAAAACACCCTGATCCTTTTATTCAAAAGTCAGAAAATAATCGTTTAATCAATCCTAATATCCAGTATACCGTTTTAACGATATTTTTGAGCGATTGTACGCGCATAGACAGCTCCTACTTGCTGTATGTAATTATACTTGACAAGGAAATGGTCCAGCCATAAAAATGTGGGGAATGCCATCAAAATTGAAACATTAAGCGATGTACATCAAATACTTCAACCCACTACAATGTGAGCTATAAGTAATGCCAACTGAAAAATATTCATCAAAAAAACAAAAAAGTATGCATCCAATGTCCGTCTGTCTTAAGAAATTGTTGATAATGGGAATCTTACCTTGTGCTGTGACGAAAGTAGTTGAACAAACAAGTGCTAGACAAAAGAGTGCAACATCCATTTTGTGAGTAAATTCGTGATTAGGCTTATCAAGTTTTGGTGTTGTCCAGTAGAAATATAACATACCGTAATAACAGTCACATCATTTCATGTGTTTATATTCATCTGTTCACAGATGTTGTTTTTTTTGCTCACATGACTTCCGCTTTAGTTTCCTTTAAATTCATCTGGCAAATAACTTAAAGCAGTATCAGATACCAATAGGCCACTTTTCCAATGGTAAACGTTTATTTGAATAATTTTACGATGACCTACCATCACTACCATATTATAAAAAAAATTGACCGTTTGTTGCTGGTCTTTTTATGTTATTTATGATTTTGATACTGAAGCTATCACATGACCCGGGCAGTATAGCATTACTTGGCACTTATAAAATCAAGAAATTGAAACGATTCTTCTGTAATAGCAGCCCGTGTGCAAATTGTCCCATAGCTACAGAAAACCATGGTAGGACTTTAGGAAGTCTAGGGACAATGGGGGTCACCGATAAGGAAGTGTCAATGTTGTTGAAAGAGTACTTCAAATATGGGGAAGAAGTTTGTACTGTCTACCTCTCTTGTTCCAACCGTAACTTTTATTAGACAAATAAAATATTTAAGTTTTATTTCATGTTTTTTCGAATGAAGTTTCACCTTAATCTGACGATACGTTATTGGGTACTAGGTTGAGCCTTACCATATTGTAACTGTATATACGCTGAGAACGCTTGTGATATAGCCTATATCGACCCTACACTACATCAGCTACACGACTAGGCCTAGGGAATACGATACGTGCCAGGTTATTACTGTAATTGATGCACCCCTAGCCATTTGTGTTGGATCTTTCTTTTCTTTTTGAAGGGGGTGGGGTAGCGGTAGGAGTTGAGGTGGGTGGGGATATGAGAGAGGGTTCACAGGTGTAAAACTGGGCGGGTATTTGTTAGGGAAGTTAGACAGATGTATGTTGTCCTTTGTTCTTAGGTACATTCATATTTTTTCTTCGTTACTTTACTATGTTTTGGGAAGCGCCCTACTTGATAAACTCTCTAGATTTTTAGAGTGCTTCCTTTTGCAGTATTTTGATTTTATGTGTTGTCTATATTCCTGTACATTGGGTATTATTAAATATTGTAAAGAACCAAATAAATAAAAATGCATGTATGCATCTTTTGAAGTACATTAATTGAAAAAGTTTGACATTGTATGAAAATGGTTTGATTACTTTGAAATAGTGGACAGCTAAAGAGATTTCGAACTTGAAGAGAGGGGCATTTACAAGCATTTAGAACCCCATTTTGACCACGAACTTCTGGCGTTTGCATCCTTCTGGCCTCTTAGCGTTTGGTGTTTAAAAGGTAATCCAGTTATTTTATTATTTGAAAGGTTATTTGAAAGGTTATTCAGATATTTATTGAAGCATAATATTTTGTACAGATATCAGTTGGGGTTGATGCCCGGTCGTTCTACTACTCATGCCTCACTTCATTCTTTTTCTTCTTTTGGCCTATGCCCCACCTAGTTCGATAGGAACTTTATGGGCAAGGTAGATACTAAAGTAAGGTTTATAAGATGAGACGTGGTGCAGAATTTGTGAATTAAGAGAATTTGGGAGGAATTACTTAGATGCACGAGTCCCAGAAGACGGGGCCTTACTTCATTTTACTGATATGATAACCAAGGCTTTTGAAAAGAGACATTTTGTTCCTGGTACATTTCTCGACTTGTCTAAGGCGTTTGATACTCTTCATCATAATATCCTATTTATTAAACTTGATCACTATGAAGTAAGAGCAACGTTTTACAGTGGTTTAAAGGCTATCTTTCTAACAGAAAACAATTTGTTTCAATCAGCAATGTGAATTCTCAGTACTGTGATATCAGTTGTGGTGTGCCTCAAGGGTCTGTCCTGGGCCCATTACTTTTCATTATTTATGTTAATGACCTACATATGGCTACTGATCAATTGCGTATTATTAGTTATGCCGATGATACCAATAATTTCTACTCGAATCCTGATGTCAATCACTTATTTGATATTGTTCATTAAGAATTTATGAAGGTATACAGGTGGTTTTGTGTCAATAAGCTTTCCCTTAATGTTAAGAAGACTATCTCTGTGTTGTTCAGTCCAGTACATAAGCTGATTGATCCTACATTTAAGTCTATTAAGCTCTGCAATTCACAAATTCCACTCTCAAATGTTGCTAAGTTTCTGGGGGTTTTAATTGATAAGCATGTCACTTGGAAAGATCACATACATTCAGTGACTAACAAAGTCTCTAAGAATATGGGATTATCGGTCGTCTCCGTTCGAACTTCACCCAGCAAAATTCTTGTCACTCTTGTTAATACCTTCGTCCTTCCCTTTTTATCCTATTGTGATATGGGGTTCCCCACTTATCCGTCTAAATTACTGCCACTTTTTATCCTACAAAAAAGAGTTGTTCGTTATATTTTCAATACTTATTAGTTGCAGCACACTCCTCTCTTTAGGAAATAACATTTTTTGTCTATTTACGATATTAATCGCTATCAATGTGGCATTGTTATGTACAATTTTGTAAATAACAAGTTACCAGAAATATTCAGTGATTACTTTCGGATGTGTCACGAAGTTAGTCCTTATCGAACCAGATCCGCACACTTTTTTACTACACCTCTTTATGGACTTCAATCCTCCCTCTACTGTGTCCGTTATGTCGTCCCTCATATTTGGAATTCCCTTCCTCGCAATATAATCAATTGCCGGTTTTCTTCCTCCTACAACTTTACGTTTTCTCTCGTCAAGTCTCTCGCTATAATGGCTCTACATTAACAAAGTATATTTTCTTGTTGTTGGCAGTGTTTAGTGTCTTTCATTGTTTCTTTTGTTATTGTTATTGTTTTCTGTAATCTATTAAGTTGAGCTTTCTATGTATTAAGGGGTATTCACGCCTATAAGCTTTGCTAAGCTTCTTGTGGATACCCCTCGGTCTTTTATTTGAGTATATATTATACTGGAAACTGTTTATAAAACATGACCGAAATAAATGTTGTTGAAACTGAAACTGAAACTGATTAGACTGACGTTTGACTGTTTGGCACATTCCCAAATACAGACGTTTCTGGACATCACCCTACCTTCCATTTTAATACATTCAAAATGCTTTTGTTATTTTCACAATCCTTTAACAGCCATGGTCAAAGTAGTAAAAGTAAATGGATAGATGACGACTGAAGTGATTTACCAAACGTCCTGACCAAGTTGGAAGAATGCTGTCAAACTTCCTTCCGTTCGTGACCGCAGACTTCCTTGACCCTGGTTTTTATGCAACAATCGCTTAACTGTGACCTGAATTAAAACACTCTTCCACGTTCCTTGGCTGTGTTTGTAATTTTCTTCTGTTTCATAGACTCTTGATTGTCTATTACAGAGTTGTTCAGCAAAACTTTGACAAGTGTTACAAATAAACTATGAGTATGTAGGAAGCTTGCAGAATTTCATCTCATGACCTGACAGGAAAAGTAAGCGAAAGTCCAGATCGACGAACGGATAGCAATAGCCCACATATAACTGAGGCCATAATTATATCATACTGGACAGTTACAACACTTTCCGTTGTGCAACCTTGAAGGTAGAATTAGGCGGTATGATATTGCGTACAAACGGGTAACACTGTTAGGTACTTTTAACATTTTTATGAGTTAAAAATGGATATTTTAGCCATCTGTTGTACTATGCTGTGTTTCATAACTTACTTCAAAGTACAAGGTAAGAATAATCTCACCTTTAAAAATCACATTTTGTTGTATGCCTTTTAATACAGTTTGTTGCAGTGGAGTAGGGCTTGGCTTTTATTACAAATATCACCCATTCATACATGGGCGTCCGCAGGAAAAAAATTCAGGGGGACTCTTATTCGACAAAATCAGGGGAATGTTTTTATTCCTCGAAAAGAGCTTAATTGCTAAATGTTGGCTCCTTGTACAGGTGTGTAGCCTGGAATTTGCCAGGGGTGAAACCTGTAGACAAATCATCCAAGCGTAGCGCCAACATAGTTTGGGGTAAAGCGCCAAGAAAATTTTGGCCGAGATGCCTCCCAGATTGCTGAAAACGACACTTTTCAGGCTTTTTGAGTTGCATCTAATCATTTTCTTTTTTGAAATCTCCTGTTCTGGAAATTTTCTAGCGATATCATAGAAAATGTTGATGTTTTTTCTCGTCAAGGTTTTGATTTTCCAGGGGGAGGGGCAAGTGCCCCCATCTCCGGACCCCGATCAATTCATATTTTGTAAAAGGCAATGACTTATAAAAAGCTGAAGGCGCTAGATGGATGACTCGAAATGCTGCACATGAAGCCGTTTGCATATCTGAACTGCGGCAAACGTCCCGAGCATTATAACGTCATGCATGAGGGTAGCGCACCAGCACTTATTCCTTTAAAGTCCTATAGAACTAAATTTAGTCTGTTTCCTGGCCTCTGAAAGGTTTCAGAAGATAGGATAGATACACAAAACTGTTTTAATACTTGAAGATGCTCCGTTAAAATGTAAGGCACTACATTTCTCGGTTTTTCTCTTATCTGCATTGCAAATTTGAGTAGTCAAATAACAGGGATGCCTATAGTTTATAGATTTAATGCTGATTGAATAAATGAATGTGGCTTTTCATTTAAATTGGAGTTAGGTTTCATCAGTTCCAAAAGATGTATAGTTCGGAGAAGTTTTGAGTACCTGGAGGTACTCCACAAGATCCACAAGATCTTTGGCAGAACTATCAACTCGAAGCAAAATATGATAAACTTTAGGTTTGCAACATGAACTTACACTATCATTACATCAGTCGTGAGGTTCAAAATGAGGCAGTGCAATGGATCAATTTTCATCTTTGAACAACCAGAATTCACATTTAGCATACTGGCAAGACTAGGTGTCTAAAACCACTTTATTAAAAGAATTACATGTGCTACAACAGTACGTCTGTTCAATCTGTGCTTAAAATTTGACCTACCAAACATTCCTTGATACTTTACAGCACAACTGAAAGGCACTAGTGCTACTCGAATTACGGAAGTAGGTAGTATTTAGACATAATAAGACCTCTCTATGATACTACTAAAGCGCAATGTCTACCTCTAACTTTTCTCTCAGCGCACTACTGATTATGTACTACACTCTAGATTACGTCTTCACAAACAGCTAGAACCTAGGTATGCACAAGTCAGTGTTTATTTCATTGACTATGCTGCCCATGCACGAAGAGGACAGACTCCCTTGTTTGCTACAATTTTGTCAAATAACATAATGAAGAGACGATTTTCAGGATTTAAAATATAGTGACCCATGCACCTGGCTTTTCTTCATGACCATAGCCTAGCTATGGCATCTGGTCAGAACCAGATATGATATAAGGTAATAACAAATAAGGGTACGTGCAACACATGTAAACTACATTCTGTATTTTAATTGCAATTTTACATGTTTAGTAACAGCACAAATACAGCAAAGCATTCGACTATAACTGTACTCAAAATGTCTTTTGTGAACTCTTCAGAAGAGTAACTCATTGCCGTAAAGGGGCTTACTCATTTCAGTTTTACAAATTCATGAAGAAAACTATACGACAGTTCCACTAGGATGTGAGCCACTACAATAACTCGAACATGAAATTCTCGTTTGTACAAAGTTGAACTTCCAGGGTTATGCCAACTTCAAGGAGGTCTGACTTCCACAAGTTAACTTGTTTAGTAACCCGTAAGGCATCGTACCACGAATTACGCCTTTATTGACTTGCAGACTATATTTGGTCACATTGTGAGCTTTGGAACCCTTCTAAAAGTTTTACCAGGTAAGTTACCTCTTATATAAAGAGCCCATAACTAGGCTTTTAGCACGTTATCAAAACTGTTACCTTTAAATTTTAAGGCGAGAGAGCCTATGTTATAGCAGGCGAGGGTCGAGGGAAGGTGATCTGCGGCTTCATCTATACACCTTTTTCGGCTTCACTTTCTTTTTTGAAACGGTTTCAAAAGTGTACGACAAAATTATTGTATACGAATTTTGATTGCTAGATGCCAGAAAATATCATTTAAAAGTGTCTAATTCAAATTTTCTACTTGTGCAAGTGCTCCCTTTTGCGAAAGAGATATGTGAATTGCGATTTGCATTGAAGTAACTTGCGGAAGATTCCAGAAACCCGACTTTAAAGGGAAATATTGAGTTTGTTTCACAGAAAATGTCCATATTTTTAAACCAATGGTAATAGATACGGAATGATAGACGATTCAAAATAAGACAGAGCGGTAGCTTTCTTTTCAAGAAATAAGGCTCTCACAAAAGTAATTTGTTCACCCAAACTTTAAAAAATTCAAATTATGCAACATCCTATATTCTTGTAATGCACAATATTTGGATGAAATAAAGCAATTGCTAGAATTTATTGGTAAGACTAAATGGTTTAATAATGATTTAAGATATTTTCTTCGTGTACGATTTTGTTGCATTTTAAACGCAATAAAATCCTGTGACTCATATGTGGCTTAAAATACGGCTTCCTGCACTTTATAGCAATTTGGATGACCAACCCATGACAAACACAGGAAATATACTGAAAAATATTGTGCTTTGAAGGTGTTTCCGGCAGTCTAAAGGGTTTGGGGTGCTAGCGTTTCTCTCATACCGACAACCAACGTATGGTGTGAAAAGTGCACATTTCTGCAATCCAGGGTGTTGCAATGTCAAATTCTTACTAAGTTAAACACAGCCTAGACAATTGTGGCGCTGAGGTCGGCGATTTCCCCCAACGGGTTCTTCTTCAGAAACCGTGACTGATTTCTTACCTGAGAGCAATTTTAACAATCTTAGGATCAGTCATTGTTATATGGAGATGTACGTCTTAGCTTTGCCACAATGAACCGTTTAGTCCCGCTCTGCAAGAGACCGGATCCGCCCTTCTGACTATACCAGGACCACGCATGACAGAACCATGATGTAGAGGTCTGAAGGCCGTTGGTTGGTCATGTTCGGTTGGAAGTTGTACCCGTGGGGCGTAGTTCCTTTGGGCAGCAGAACTCCTTCTGGAGTAAATGTTTGGTTTTCGCCCTTTAGCTCTTTGCCAGAGAATAGAGGGGACTTTTGAAAAGGTACCTTCTGTTTACTACACCTGTCAGACTGGAATAAAGTGCAATAAAGGAGACCCATCTCCGAAAATATTTCGGACCCTTTTCACAGCCATTTTCCTCTACGATCTTACAGGGGATGACAACCGTGTTGCATTGAAGATACATGGGGGATCGGATGCTTTTCCAGGGATGTTTCCTTCGATTGGTTATGTTGTTTATAGTGATGGAATCAATTCATGTGGAGCAACGTTAATAAGCAACGAATGGGCAGTCAGTGCTGCACACTGTTTGTAAGTTACACGTAACGCTTTTGAAAATGGCGTTTTTATATTAAGTTGCATAAAGTGAAGCTTGACAAGATTGTAAAGGATTAATGTAAAGCAACTTAAGCATTACGTACGTATAATAAAATGAATGCGCATACATTGCACTCCCAAAAGTCAAAACTATTTTTGTCCATTTCCTTAATTTTTGTTGTTGTTGTTGTTGTTGGTGTTGGTGTTGTTGTTGGTGTTGTTGTGTGGCCAAAATGAAGTTTCCTATTTGATGCGTTTACATGTCTGGAGTAATATTCAATTGCAATTTATGCAAGCAAAGTAAAACCTACATTTCCAGACATAAAAGCCTATCGTTTTACTTTATGAATCTCCTTTCAGTGCCAGACATTACAAAGTGATTCGAGATATTAAATACTACACCGCAGTAGAAAGAGCAAATTGTATCACTGTTTGCCTAGTCGCCCCGCTTCTTCAACAAAAATTCATATTATGTCTCCTTTTTACTAGTTCTGGTCTGGAACCAGAAGATCCTATACCAGTAAGAGTTGTGTTTGGTGATATCGATACCCTTGAAGTCAGCGAAAGCCATCAAGAATCTTGTTTTGACGTCATAATACACGAGGACTACAACGACGATACTCTTGACAACGATATTGCATTGCTCCATTTAAAGATGCCTGTAAATATAACTGACTACGTCAAACCTGTGAATCTTTACACCAAATTCGCGGACACAAAGACATTCCGAAAATGCACTGTTGCTGGATGGGGAGCAACAGGTATGTAAATGACCCTTAAAATAACTTTTACATGACATCATGGTTTATGTTTCTTGCTTTGTTAGAGATACACCTGGGCCTTGGTTGTTTGTATTCGCTAGATCCATGTGCGTGTAATGCATACACAAGGTACGTTTCAAACAACGTACCTTGCCTAATTATGCACTGTCTGACCAGGATATTGTTATTTGTTATTGTTATTAAAACTAACAACTCTCTAATCTGACTCTGATTGGATGATCATTGAAGCAGTCAGTCGCAGCACACAACCCACAGAGTGATTTAGTGGTGGACGAAGTATTTTACAAAAGGGGGTCCACAAGCACCGGTTAATCGCGAATTGGCGACAGGCGACTGTTCGGGAGGGATTTCCCCCTCCCAACATGGGGATGGAGACTGCTCAAAAACTTCACATGAAATAGCGCAATACGGTGACTCTTTACAACGTAAGTCACAGGCAATAAAATGAGTCTACTCATGTCCCACTCAGAAACAGAACCAGCAACTTTCAATTATCAGTAATGAGGGAGACTTGCTCCCCAATCGATCTCTTAAAATTTCGGAATATTTTTAAATGAGGCCAAAAGGCGTTTTTACCATAGATTTCTGTGGGCGGTGGGGTGAGGTGTGTTTTCAAAGACTTAGTGATGGATATATTTCAATCAATTTCAATCACAATTTGTTCTAAAATTGTCAAAATTTTTATGAATACCTTAGCAAACTATCAAAACTTTTGCTAGCCTAGCGCTCTCCCTGTGCTTAAAATATCAATACCGTCTCAGACGTATTTGTAATATTCATCGGTGAGGGTTTTTCGGCCGATTGGTCGTGTCCGTAGGAGTGATTACAGAGAATCACAGTAAGAATGCGAAACATGGTAATTCAAGAGAAGGCATATTTAATGAAAACTGAAAGCTTTTACGAATTACCAGGTAAAAGACTCGCCTTCAAACTTAGGTAATAAATTGAGAGTGTCTAGGTGCATATTCTGCGTGAGATTTTTGTCATGGTAGGGATTTGTAATGCAAGATTTC
>WURT03000006.1:521651-549677 GCA_009936505.3 Holothuria glaberrima | reverse complement strand
GCTCAGCCAAGCTGAAGCTCCCTCAGCTGGCTCAGCCAAGCTGAAGCTCCCTCAGCTGGCTCAGCCAAGCTGAAGCTCCCTCATCTGGCTCAGCTAAGCTGAAGCTCCATCGGCAGAGCTGCACAGCTGTAAATGTTGCAAAGATGTTTTGTTACTTAAATCCTGCTACTGAAATGTTTACTGTGACAAAGCAGCCCATGCAGCCTCATTACTTTCCTGATGGAGTTGCAGCCTGAGGTTTTGACAAGGTATCTTAATGAAAACAGTATATCATTTAAATAAAAAATTTTCAAACAGAATATTGATCCTTCCACCTGCATGTCACCCTGATCATGCGGGTTCTATTCAGTGTATTGAATAATGGGATTATTTGGCTTGCTATATATTTGCATTTCATGCATGCATGGTTTATCTTCCTCCTTACACTTCATAATGACTAGAGTGTGCTGACCATCTCAAAAGGTCTATTGTTTTGCATAGAGAAAGTCTGTAGAGTTAAGAGTCTTGTGATCTCTGCTCCATCAGTCACAAGAGCACCTATGGTGTCTGATAACAGATTTAGCCTGGGCAGCTTTGTTCAATCAAGCAAGCAGCTTCAGATAAGAGACTAGACAGTTTATCACTTTGGAAAATCTTTTGTAATGTCCTACAGCTGTGTATATCCTTCAGATACAGGGTGCAATATTTCCCATGCTAAGCAACCAAATATATGGAGGAAGGCTACGGCTTTTAAACTACACATTAATGTGAGGTAACCCCAACAGTGCCAGTCACCTGGACTGTTTATCTGATCTGCTTTTAGTGAAGGAAGATTTCTATAAAAAAATAAAATTTCAAATTTTGTTAAGTAAAAACTTCAAGTTTTTGTCGATAAAAGACATCAAATTTCAAATTTTTTTCAAGATACGCGCAAAATGTTGGCAAGCAAAGTAAGCCACTGAAAAAACCTTATCTTTGCCATCCTTCCGGGAACACATTCCCATTCCTGGAGCTTCGGATGCTACTTGGGCCCCCATGAGAAGCATGTGCCCCCTCCCCCTTCCATGGGCAAATTCTTGCACCACCCTAGTTAAAAATGAAAAACTAGAATGTGTAGAGAACATCACTGATTCTGTACATTTACTACAGTTGCATCAGTAACTTATGTGAATAAGACCTAAAAAAGTACAAAATTGCAGGCTTATACAATTTGCTATGTTCACATCTTTGTGAATAGTACCCAAACTCTTGACAGAATGATTTATTTTACAAAACGTATTTTAACTCTTACTTACCAATCTCTGTCAAGTCTACCACAAAGGTGCAGGAATTTTCATTCCCAGATGGATCCGTAGCTGTCACCAAAACAACTGTCCTACCTGCCTGCAAACAGGACCCACTTGGAGGGGTTGATGATAGTGTCACCATGTCACCACTATTGTCGGTAAAAAATGGTATCTCCCAAGGGACTTCCAAGCAGGGTTGTAAGATCGGAATGTTGCGGGAAATATCGTTGGGACATATCACAGTTGGAGGTTCATTGTCTATTTGGAGGAGACATCAAATATGCAAAGGAAGTATTTGAAAGTAGGATACATTTTTAGTTCTTCATCTTGCCAAAATATGGAAGCAGCTGCACCCATGCTGCCTTACTATACACAAGGACTATACCTTAATCGTACTAACATAATGTGTATATACCAACAAAGCAGGGACTCAGCTTAGCTGCAGCCTAAACTTTTCATACCATCATTAGCCATCCATAAATTTAGTTAAGTTAGAGGATGGAATTTGATAAAAGAGTTGCCTTTTGAATCATTTCGTAAAAGGTTACAAAACTCGGCATGTAAATCATCTCTTATTTATAAGTAGCTACACAGCTTTTAAATGCATCTTCCAACTAATTTCTCAATACTGAGCTCAACAACAGGGATTTCCCTTGTTTTCACTCCCCCTAACTTCCAACCCCTACCCCCACCCCCATCCCCCCCGGCTAGGGTAAATTGATTTAAATCATGTCGTCTTAAATACTTAAATTACACTCTTTATTATGCCTGTTCTGGGCATGACCTTGCAAATGAAACCATTAAAATGATTTCCCTTGAGCTTCAATATGTATTTAGTTGTTTTTGTACCTGAATGCTATTTTAACAGTTTAAAGTGACATTTCTGTTTAAAAATTTAAAGTAAACTTTTGGACAAAACACCATCATCAACATCTGTGCCCAAAACCTTACTCCACCCCTCCATCTCCCCCTTTCACCTAGTATTCGTTTCCACTTATGCAGACAAATGTTACCTCTTTATTATTTGTTTCTTCTGTTAAGTTAGAACACTTCCTTAAAAAGAGAAAAGTCAAACAAAACTTGCCGCTGCTAGCTATTTTTGAGTTATATCATATTAGAAATGGTGGGACAAACATTCCTACAAAGGAATAGGGATCACAACAGAATTTTTCTACCTTTCATGTAGAGCATATGCTTGACAAAAGGCAGCACAACTTACCAACTGGCCTGAGTGAAATCATAAAATTGCAGGTATTTTCATTTCCTGATGGATCAGTGGCTGTCACGGTAACAATGGTAGACATGTCGGATATGCAGGATCCACTATTTGGGGTAGAGGCAATAGACACAGGTCCCCCACTATCATCTGCAAAGAATGGTACCTCCCAAATGACTTGAATACATGGCTGCTCAACTGGAATATCACGAGTGATATCAGAGGGGCATACTACAGTTGGAGGGGTAGTATCTATGGTCACTATGAACAGTAAACAGATAAAAAGATGTAGCATTAGTAATCAGATTTTAGTAATGAAGGTAAAAGCTTCAATGATAAATAATATAAGACTGTAGGGGAGCTGATATCACCTCATCATAACTCACCCTCATGCCCATAAGTCACTAAGCCCTTAATAGCAATCAGCTACACCTCCTTTCACTTCTAGTTATAACTTGTTAAGTTAAATATATTTTCAAAAGTCCTTTCAGCTTAATATGAAAGGGCAAAAACCCAAACATTACCCCTGAAAGGCTCTGCTCCCTGAAGGAGCTATGTCCCATCTTGACCTTCAGACCTCTACATAATGGGTCCGTTCTACAATGACTGAAAAAGACAGATACTACACATGGTCTTAGACAAAAGGCCAAGAAATAACCTTGCATAGTTAAAAAGAAACCAATTCTGCAAATTTGAATGGGCAAAGTTAAATTTAAAATGTTTATTAAACACTTAAAATGGACTGACACATAAATGAAATGAAATTTGAGATGGGAAATTCACAAAAGCAAGTAAATACCCCCATCCCCACAGCAGAAAGCTTAAATGCTTTTAGTCATTCTAACAACAATGTAGTCATACTACCTCCCTACATGGACATGCTCTCACTTCATCTAACCTATCTCAGCAACTTGCAGTACTTTGACGGGAGGCTTGCTTGAGTGTAAAACTTGCATATTATGCTCACAACAAAATATACTTGTAGTCAGCCAATATGTAGTGAGTCAATATCTGGTTAAACTACCCGGAGTGTACACATTTACACACAAAAGTCCACTGTAGTCATACTAAATGCACTCCTGTAGTCATAGAAAATAGATGTACCCTCATTTCATTTTACTTACCTATTTCAGTGACAGTTACAGTAAATGTACATCTAGCTAAATTGCCCTGAGGGTCTTCTGCAGTCACTAGAACATTTGAAGTAGTTCCTACAAAAAAGCACGTGCCAGATACTGGTGTCGACAGGATCTCAATGTCACCCCCACTGTTGTCGCTCACAAATGGGACTTCCCAACTGACATTGACACATTCTTCAATCACTGGAATTTCTCGAACAATGTCATCAGGGCATGTTAAGGTTGGTGGCTCAAAGTCTGTTTATGAGGAAAGATTTAGAAGGGTTCTCATATCTATAAATTTCAAGCCAAAGGTTTTAAGAAGAGGCAAAACCTACCTTTTTATAAATGCATCTGATAAAACATTAAATTAAAATTATTAAGTGAAAGCAAATATGTCAAACAGCTGCTATCCACAAAAATATGACTCAGTGTGAGTCCATTGTGATGTCCCAGGATCTCCAATAATTAAGGCACTTTCAATGAAAATTTTCCTACAACATTTCAATCATTTTCTCAGATATACACATTGTCTTACCAAAATCAGGCTTCCATTGTTTATTTCAAGGAATGACAAAAATATCCATAAATCTGAATTTCCATTCAGTAGAAACATTGATTCAGAGAAACCAGAAAATATTGTTGTTGTACCCTGCTGAGGCGCTCTTATAACATCACAGACTGCTTCAAATCTCTTTTCTTTTATCTTTACAGGGATAATAACCAAATTCCAATTGGGCAATCTGTCTAAATTTAGCTTAGTTTTAGCCCCCTTACAATATCAATCACTGTCTAGGCCCCTCCCATAAACCAGATTCTTTGTCCTATAAGGCAATCCTCCACACTGGCTTGATACACTTGTCCATCTCATCTGTCCTCGGTTGTAATAAGAATTCTGAATCTGAAAACACTATTTGAATTTTCCCCCTTTTTCAGTCAACCAGTCACCAAGGTTTGGAGCATTACTGCAAAAGCATTTTGGAGCAATGTGAATGTTTCCCTGAATATGTACTTCTCTGGAAATACCAAAACAATTGTGTTTACCATTTAATGACAATAAAAAAGGGACCTATCAAATCTTTATCATTAGATGAAAAAAATGAGAACATCATTTTAAGAAGTCAATAAAAAATCCTTTCCAAAATCTCATTTTTCTATTTCATAATGAAATCTTTCCTTTGTTGATGGCCTGTCCTCTTCTCTCTTTGCTTGAATAAGCAACGTCAACAAACACGAAATTAGAAGTTGACCACACAGCTTGCTCTCACCCTTGCATACATTTACAGGACAAACATGGACCCACATCTCTGTGTGGATCAATTCTCTAACTGTTTACCTTGTGGTCTCTTGAAGCATGCTTGAGTGACTTCAGCAGGAAGTCAGGTAAAATTTAATCTCCCCACCTGGTCTTTTTTGCTGGGGTGTTGGGTGAAATTCCTTACAGGGAGGAAAATGCATAATGTTGAATAAGACAACCATCAGCACACATACCTAACACTATGATATTGACGACGAAACTGCACATATCAGTATTTCCAGAAGGATCTACAGCTGTTACCATTACATTCGTCATTCCAGGATCGAAACAAGTTCCAGATGGGGGAATAGCAGTTGTTGTAACCTCACCACTATCATCTTGCATAAATGGAATCTCCCACTGGACATCTGCGCACCCTTGTTCGATGGGTACGTTACGAGTTATGTCATTTGGGCACAGCACAAATGGAGGGTTGTTGTCAACAATATCTAAGATTTCGAAAACAAGATTCATTAAACGTCAGTTATGCAATGTACATGACTGTAGTTGTGAGTACTTGGTTATGTACAACATGCACACAATTAACAGTCTAAAACATGTAGGCAAAACGAGCTAGATTTTAAAAATTTACAAGTTTTGCTCAGGATCCACTTCCTGTCATCAACTCCATGCAACATGTCAACAAAATCTTGTGCTATTCATTTACAAATTAAATTTATCTGACAGGACAGGGTCCTTGATGAGGCTCAGAGGCATCCTCTGTTCATGGGCAGCAATCCCAGGGGGACAGAAGGGACATGTCCCTTCCCCCCCCCCATATTTGACAAATGGTCCACTTACTCTGATTTTTCACACAGTAAATTATTTGAAAATACTGCAATGTAATCCCCAATATTGAGAACAAATCGCTGCCCTTGCCTCTGTCACCTTTTTCCAACATGCAGTTTAAAAACTGACCACTTGTAACTAAACTACAAAAATACACCAAACTATTTACTTTGCACTTACCTATCTTTCATTGTACTTGACTGAATTATGCTACCCTTAACTGCCATACAATATATTTAGCTGAGTGAAATTACACCTAACTGTGTCAAACTACTCTAAACAATGCCAAACTACACCAAACTACCTGATGCTGCACAACAAGAGCCTACACTGCACCAAACTACCCTAAACTACCTCAAACTACACACATTCAGTTTGCAATGTGTTTCCTGAGTTAACAACATCTAACTTTCTCTGAATACATTTTCTGAAAAGATGTACAGAAGCAACACACAGTACAGTAAAGTAGCATTTACTTTACATCTAGATGGAGAAAAACTCACCTAATTCATTCACAGTGACAGTAAATCGACAGGTGTTTGTGTTTCCTGAGGGGTCTATCGCTGTGACAACCACATTGGTTACACTATTCACCATAAAACAAGTTCCAGAAATAGGTGCAGAGACTGCGTTAACAACTCCCCCACTATTGTCATTTACAAATGGAATTTCCCACATGATCTGTGTACACCCATCTGTTAATGGAATGCTCCGTACAATATTATTAGGACAAGTCACAGTGGGTGGTTCATTATCTGAAGGAAGAAAAAAATGAACGTTCTCATTTTCTCTTTTCTGACAAACTCGTTCAGGAATATAATTACATGTTAATATCTATGATTGACGTAGCGTACAGAAGTCAACCATAACAGGTACGTGCAACATATCAATATAGCAGAGCAAACTATTTTAAGAACACCCAATAGCTTTTATCACAATGTTTATTGACAAACGAAGCCCTTGCTATAGTTTAATATTTATGGGGGACATTATTCCCCAGCTACAACTTTTTCACTATTCATATCATTAAGCTGGTACACCTAAACATACATAAACTTGCATTTGGTGTGAGATGAAGCAAGCACAGGTCAACAGGTGTCAGTGTAAACTGCTTTCATTAAACAATCTCAGTTTATTTCCTTTAAGGAATTATGGCATATCCCCCCTCAAACCAGACAGGGGATGCTATAAATATATTTAGGATTAGCGCTACAGTTCTAAATACAGATGATAACTGCACTTTGATTAAAATTCATTCAAACAATACAGCTCCACTCTGGTTTATCAACAGTGACTTAGACTGTTCTGCCCATGTGCAAGGCATGCCTGGACACTGGCAAAGTGCTAATCTATTTAAAGGCATTTTCCAGTGGCATCTCACAAGGGTCTCATGTGAAAGAGAAAAATTTTCCAATCCATGCCTTCTAAACACCGTAGCAATGCTCTTTTCCTAACTCGAGATATCTTATATTAAAGAGTGCTTATTTTTGTCAAAAAATACCTGCAGTTCTCATCACGGTCACAGATTGTTATGTAAAGTGGGCACATTGACTCAGATTCCTTTGTTTTTCTTTATAATTGACTGTCCTGTTTGTCCTTGAAATTTGATACTGTTGGAGTGTTTGACTATGTTTCCATGTAGATTCAGCACAAATCTACACCATATGTAGGGCATAAAAAACAAAGTTGCTAAATATTCCCTACAGCAGCATTAATATCATTAACAAATTCAATTCCATGTCAAATTAATGTGCCGCAATGACATCACAGATTTCCCATAATGCACTTCATCTTGAGAAAAATTGCATTTCTTTGAAAATTTGTATCTTCCAAATGCTGCAAGCTATTGAAATGCAGTTTTCACCTCCTAAAAGAGAAAAATTTTCTGCATTTTTTGAAATTACTGAATTTTGTCCCTGGAAAATCCCTTTAAGACCTCCTTATAGCAGTCTGTATGTACACTGTATAACCAGGTCACTCTTCTCCAGGTCCACACATTTCTTGATGACAATGTATACAGGATATTTCAATTGTGTCTGCATGACAAAAACATGCTCAGAATAACCCTGTTGGGCAACTCTTTACTTCTGGTGGGTCACACGGTCAGCTGTACCGTGACAACTTTGTCGCCTTTGTGTGCACGCATGTGATGTACTTGCACCTTTGGGGGACGTGTATTATGTCTGCACTACACTGTGCTTGTAATACCTATGATATGTGTACAAATAAAAGACTGCCACAAAGGTAAGGAGTTCACTTCACCTTTCGCCCATCCCATGATGCATTGCATGAAAACATTTTCCCAACTCATCTATTGTCTATTTTCTTCCCTTATGCAATTCCAACCTAGCAAACTTACACCCATAGACTCCCCTATCACATTTTTCTTCGGACAATTTCTACCTGGACAGTTTTCCAACCCTGACAATTTCCCCTCCTGCAATTGCCACCCATGACAATAATCTCTGGCAACTTACCCCACTAAAAATGGAATAGTCTTGGGTGGCACTTGTTCACAGGGAGATTGTCTGGGACAGGAATTGTCCAAATGGAAGTTGCAGGGGGAAAATGTTCCAGGGTGTTGTACAAGGAGTAATTGCCAGGGTGGGAATTGTCCTGGAACCACTGTAACAATGGGGGATCCATCCTTGGACTAGGTAGAGAAACAATTTTGCAAATTTTTATCAGGGACAAAGAATGTAACTTAACTGTCTTCCACTGTGACCGCAGCTGTATATCAAACTGTGCTGAATGTTAACTCAGTGGAAAAATATGAATGCACTAGTAAAAGCTTAGCTGTGTTATTCTGAAAACTCCATACCTGTTGCTTGAAGCATTACGAGAAATTGGCAGGTCGCCTGGTTCCCTGAAGGATCAGTTGCTGTCACAGTTACAGTGTTTCTACCTTCCATTATGCAGGAGCCAGAGGAAGGTGATGACGAGGTTATGACTGCTCCTCCGCTGTCATCACTGGTGAAAGGGATTTCCCAAGTGACTGGCAGACACAGCTGACCAGCTGGAATACTTTGAGAGATGTCACCTGGACAAACTACTGTAGGAGGTGTAACATCTTTTCACAGGCATTTCAAAGAAGAAAAAATGTAAGAATTAGTCACTTGAATAATGAATCGTTTGTGTTAACAACCACTTTTATCAGTAACATCTTGCTTAATTACATCTGCAACCTCAATGAGGACACAAACTGAACCCCCCCGATACAGGTATTTTCCACATTGGAGTGCAAGCAAAAAACTGTGATATTAAACAATTTAGAACAAAGGAGAAGAAAACTCTTAGTTGAGCTTGTGCTAATTGTTCCTTATGCTCTATCAACAGAATGAACATCTTATTAACAGAGGAGATTGGTTTGGTGAATTCAAGCCATGGGTTGGAAATAAGACATACCTCACTACCTCAATATCAAGAAAATCCAAATGAGTGCTCACATGTTGCCAGTGGTCAACAATGACATGCCATAGATACAATCCCTCATGTTTGCTATGGTCATAATAGCTTGCTCAAATGACATGTTACTTCAGAGGTCCCCATTAAATCCTAAGATGGCAATAACAATTAAGAAAAGCAGCTTGCTTGGGGACTCATTGTTACAAACTGAGTAGGAGCCAAACCAGCAGTCCTAATTGGATCACAAGTCTCACACTTTAAACAATTGTCCACCAAGATCTCACAATGTGTGAAAATAAACATAAATACACTTTTATCAAAAAAGAAATATTTTTATATAGAATTGTTTATTGTATGAAACAGATATCACTTTCAGGACTGCAGAAATATTGTAAAATTTGCCTTTGATTTGACAACAGTACATGGAGATTATGGCAACTATCTACAAACTCTTTCCCGTTTATTTTTGTTTTAACTGGTACGAACTAACTTTCCTTATTATAAAATCAATCCAACTGGTATAAAATTTTGAGCTGGGAGTAGTTTGTGATTTACACGCCATTGCAGACTTCCCCTAATACACCTTGTGGTTATTTAACCTCCTAAAATAACTGCACTTTTAGAGGAGGCTTCAATTACTATTATCACTGTTTGCTGGTTTTCATAAAATTTGATTTTCCTTCTGCATCCCCTCCCACAAGATATTCTTTAGTAGGTTTATAGTAGAGCAACAATGGTGCAAAAGCTCACCCTATTAAATTGGTTACTGAGGGGTATCACAAAAGCGCAAAGAGCTAATGAACTGGTTTTGGCTAAGAAAAGTTAAGAAATTATTAGCATTAATTAAATATGAAATCAAGGTATTACATTAAGGGACAAAAGTGTGGTAAGAATCAATAGGGTCTGTCCCTAGTAACTCTGTAATTGGAGATCATTATAGAATTTAAATGTAATTTCATTTCAGACTAATGCACCTAACATTTCATCATAAATCATGATAACAACAAGTTTTACATTATATTTTTTCACTTGGATTAGAAGGAGTAGAAAATGTTGCTCTCTTTTTCCCTTTACTTCCTTCCATCCTTATCCTCTACACAGGGAGCATTCCAATATGGGCCCCTTATGGACCCCATATAGGTCAACTCATATGGGGCCCATATGATTTTGCACCCAAGATTCATAAGGGGCCCATATGGGCCAGCCCAGGTAACCCATATGACCCATATGGGATAATTCTAGGGCCCATGTGAGCAATTGCTCCATATCGGCACCAAAACTACCCCATATGTGTCATATGGGCATATAGGCTGGCCCATATGGACCTCTTATAAATCTTGGGTGCAAAATCATATGGGCCCCATATGGATTGACCTATATGGGGCCCATGTAGGTTTGCTACTTGGGTACCCATTTTACATACAGAACATCATTGTTATCGTATTGCCAAACACAATGAGCAAAAAGTTGCCATGTTACCTTGAACTTGGCCGACAAATACTGTAAAGGAACAAAGTCCTGAACTTCCTGCAGAATCTGTGAAAGAGTATGTCACTGTTGTTTCTCCAGGTGGAAACAGATCTCCAGGTTGGAAGTTACTGAGAACTTGAACTTCTCCAACAACAGCATTTTCAGAAACTGTGGGTGGGGTCCAGAAAACTGGGACCGTACTTGAGCCAACTGGTATGGTCTCTCTGATAGGTATGTTGGGGCATCCTACAACATCCAGCTGATCACCAACAACTGTCAAAAACAGTGAGGTTCAAAAAATTGTGATAATAATTTGATGGTGGAAACAGGAGAGTTATGTTAGGTACCATCACAAGACCTCAAGCTGCAGCTCCCTCAGCCAGCTGCAGCAGCTACAGCCCCATTTTGTCACCATACAAATTACAAAAAACAGGATCACCCTTAATGCTGCCAATTGTATTATATGTGAAGGAACAAATTATGAATGCAGCCCCTGCAGCTTTGCTGAGGCAGCTGCAGCCTTAAGTTTTGACATGGTGCCTTACCCAATGATCATGTAGCTATAGTATATGATTGTGTAAATTAAATATGTGAATGGGTAAATTTAGTACATGAGTGTGCAAAATAAATATGTCATCAAAAAATTGAAAATCATCACGTACTGCTCATTCATCGCATCTTTATATCAAGGCCATTTATCCTGAACCTTAAATGAATGAATACCAAATTTTTCTATGTACATTGTGTACTTCCAGATGTTCAACTCAAGCTTTAAAAATGATCATCAAAAGAAATTGCATGATCACCATGTACTTTAACCATTCCAAAGTTACATTTTAAATGCTGCAATAAATGTTGCACCTCAAGTGAGTGGAGAAAAATCACAAAGAAATGAATAAAATTGCTCAAATCAAACCAGAATTCCTTGGACACCTTAGCCATCAGTCCAACTCCCTTTCTATATGATCCCTCTACCAATTTATTCTTTCTTCTTTTATCTCCAATACAAAAATGTGAACCATTTCATTTAAATATAGCTGACTTTTCACAAGGCTGGAAGGTACCACCTGTGTATGTCACCTATTCAGATTGTAATAAAAAATGGTGAAGCTCATAGTTTAATTCATATCATATTTACAGAAGCCAAAACTAAATCATTAAGAGTAAAAATGAACTTACACTGAACAGTCACAAGGAATGAACACTGAGCAGTGTTTCCTGCATTATCCATAAAGTTGTATGTAACCCGTGTTGAAGATCCCACTTCAAAGTAGTTTCCTGGTGAATGTGACCCCTCTGCCGTGAATCTGTTCCCAAACTGGTCGACAGCAGTAGGCTCCGTCCAAGAGACTGTGACAAAGTTAAATCCCACCGGAGCTAACTCCAAGATATCATTGCTGCATGCTTCTACTCTCAGGCCCATGTCGACACCAGCTAAGGAGGTGTTTACAGAAATGTGGAAGATAATTTTAAATTTTTAAGTCAGAATCTCATCCTCTCATAAGTCATACCTAGCTTGGAACAACCTTAACGTTGGTCATTATTATCACCACTTTGGTTGATGTTTCAAACTGTACCAAACATTCATAAGACACTCTGATTGGTCAGGAACATGGAGATTGCACACCAAAGTGACTGTACATAAAGGCATTGGAGATATTCAAATTCTCATGTGTAGAGTAGCTTGTTTGCAAAGATTTTGGCAATGAAACTTCTTGGCATGAGGTATTAACACAGGTGCTGATATTGAAAATGGGGCAAAAGTACAGTATCTTGAGAGGATTTGAACCCTTTGGGATGAGGAAAGTAAAGAACTGACAATTTTATCTACATTTGATAAAAAGGTCAAAAGATGCCAGGCACTGAAAAAACATTTGTTGCAAGACTACTGCTGAGAAAGGATGGTGCAAATAAAAAAAAAACTTTAAAGTGCTCATCAACATTGTGTTACAGACAGGGTTGAATTTCGAGAGGCAAAAAGGGAAATATGATGGGTATGATATCCTTCTGAGGGAAGACCAACTAAACCAGATGCACAATTAGAGAAGCTTGTATTTTTTTAACAACTGTTTGTGGGGGGAGTGGAGGGGAATTTGTATAACTTAGCTAGTCACTGAAGCTTAAAATTAAAAGGACGGTGTAATGCACTTTTTCCTCTCTTTACAGACCACAAATCAGCCTATAATTAATAAGGTACCATATCTCATTCTACCACACAAGCTGATCAGAATGCTAAACAAAGCAACAATTATGTAGCAGCTTGTCATATGATCAGTAATGTCATGATAACAATATAAATATTTATAGCCACCATCCATATACATTTCAAAGTGGCTTACAATCATTTGAAAAAAGAAAAGACTTAAAACATAAACATTTAAAATAAAAAAGTTAGAAATATTTAAAATAGACTTCGTAACAATAATCAGCTTAAAATGAATAAATTACTCAGTGTGAAAGAGCTGCCTGTAAAGGAACTGTTTTCAGCTCACTTTTTAATTGATTGATACTTTTACAAATTTCTTAGTGAAGCTGGTACAGAATTCCAAAGTTTAGTTTAGGTTCTGAAGTGGTGGCCCGCAGGCCATTTATGGCCCCCAACAAGAGCGAACATGGCTTGGGGAATTTTTACACACTCAAAAGTTTAAATACAAATTAAACTATTTGATTGAGTCATTGCTACAACAATTCTGATAAAATACAAACTCAAGAGACAGGGGCCCATCCTCAAATACACTTGAGAATCTGCCAGTTTTCAATGATTTCATACTCAACACGCTCAAAAAACCTCAAAACTATTCCCTGTTAATAACAAAACCATGCATTCTTACCAATGACCCTAATGGTGAACGAACACACATCTGTCTGGCCCCCACTACTAGTGAAGGTATATCTCACGACTGTCTCAGTCCCGACTCTAAAGAAGGACCCAGGTTGAAACGTTGCTCTTGGCACAATATTCTGACCATTTGCATCTTGCCCTGTAGGTGGTGTCCAAGTTACTAACATAAATGTGTGTCCATTTCCTGCCACAACCGTCAGGTCCTCAGGACAGTTGCTTATGGTTACTCCTACATTTCCTGTGACTGAAAAAATATGACCATTACATGGAGATGATTTTACTGGGTTATGTTTATGTTTACAACATAAACTTGTTATTAAATATCATTTCTCCGTTTCACTTCCTCCACCCTTACCAGCCTTTGAGAGAGGACTTAAGACTGGAGATCCACTATCATCTATAAGAAGGGTTCATTAAATAGAAGTCCCAGAAAGAAAGCTGGATCAATTAAAACACTCCTGTCCCTCTGCCCAGGCAGCAGTAATACAAATGAGAAGGTAAATCTAATTTTTGGTAGTTTTCTTCCTGATCTACCCAGTATAGGGTCCACAGAGAGCCCCAGTTGCTACCTGACCCTTTTTAATTATGTTTTAAAAAATGGTAAAAATGGATGTCATCGCAGCCACTCAGGTATCTCTTCAGCTCAACAGAGAGGTGAGGTCTATGAAGGATGTGCTACTTGACTATACAACATAGAGGAGCCCTTGGCATATTAAGTGCATGTACTGATTTAACTTAGCCAAGTGCTCAAAGTTTTTATGTGTTCAACACTGAGCTGCTGTCAGCCCCAAGACCTTATTTTAACAACTTTGCATAACTACAAGTTTCTCTCCCTCTATAAGTTCCTTGAAGCCCCCTGTGGGCTGGGGATTGTAGAATATGCCCACAGTATTCCCAGCCTGTCATAAGAGGCAACTAAAGGGAAGGACTTTCACCGTATTTGAACTGTATTTGAAACCGAAACCCAAATTTTTCAGGTTTTTCATGGCCTGGAAGAACCCAATATAAGTTTCCTTTTGTGTGCAAGCTACCCAGAGCAATAACTGGCTAATTACAGGAGGAATTAAAATGCCATTTTTTATTGGAACACAGAACATGGTACACAGGGAATGTATCACACTTTGCTAAACAGGGCTGATCAAGTTACTACTAAAATATGAAAATATATAGATGTTTTTTTAAAGTGCAACCTCAGAGGAGCCATCACTAATTTACAGATATTGATATGTCACAAAATAAATCTACTAATTTACGCAATAAATTATTCTCAGGTATTACTCTGCCAATTATTCACTGAAACACATCAAGTGGAATAACTTAACTGCAGAAATAAAGGAAGAACAAGGGAAAGGCTTCTAACAGAGCATTTCTTTTGTTCAAAGAAATGAACATTCAATATTAACTCATGTACCGTGCAAATTAGAACAGCCAAGCTGCAGCTGCCACAGCCTACACACATTACAATAGCAGGGTTACTTGAATCCTGCTAAATATTGTAATGTGTGTAGCAACAAAGCATGACTTCAGCCTATGCTGTATCTGATGAGTTAGTTAATTAGATGAGGTTTTATGGCTCAGTTTCTAACCAACTGGTTTAAGTCGGGCCAGCCACAGCCATTTTTCCAGTTGTAGCTCCCTGGCTTGTTTTGCCTACTCCACTGCTTATGCTGAGCACCAAGCACAATGCCCTGGCCAGGATTCAAAACTCTGACCTTCCAGCTGCAAGTCGGATGCTCTAACCACTTAACCATGCAGTCGGTCTGCATCTGATGAGACAGCTGCAGCTTCGCTGAGGCAACTGCAGCTTTCCTGAGGCAGCTTACAGCTTGGCTAGTAGATCTAGTGCTTTAAAGGGAAATTGCGTTTACACTGCACCAACATGGCACACAATGAAAATATCTTTAATTCATTGTTAAATTGCTCAGTCTCACTAATAAACTCTAGCAACAGCTTTATCCCCTAAAAATATTAAGCATTACGAGAGAAACAGATGTTGCATAATTTGAATTTTTGAAAGTATGGGTGAACAAATTATTTTTTGTGCAACAAACAACCAAATTTCTTCCTGTGAGAGTAGTCCAGTTGCCAAAACGGCTTTTTCACCCAAATCTTGCTAATGTCGGAGATAGTTCTTTTAGATTGATTGTCATGACGCTAGAGACATGAAAAATCGTTATTGGCACTCTGGCAGTGTTGGGAAAGTTTTTTCATTAGCATAAACAAAATGGCAGCCAATACACCGATCATATTGTAAAAAAATAATAAGAGAAATATTCATTAAAAATACTTATGAAATAGTTGCCTCTAATATCTGGCCAGATTTTATGATAAATAATCCAAAAATTTTTTTCAAAATATTTCTTTTGGAATTCGGGTCAACCAATATGGTGGAAAGAGCAAAGTGGCCAGTAATGCAATAATTATGTCAATATATTACATTAATAGGAAAAATTAATCATAAAAAATACTTCATACACAGGTAAACCCAATCTGTGCCCATATCCTATCGACAATATTCTAAAAGTGTTTTTCTGGACATTTTTTGCAGGATCTGGTTCAACCAAGATGGCGGCAATAGCAAAATGGCCGCTTATGTTACAATTTCAATAAATTATAATAATAGAGAAAATCCTTAAAAATATATATTTGTGACAGTTGCTCTTTACATTTGGCCACATTTTGAGCCAAATATACCAAACATATTTTTCAAAATATTTTTGTTGGAATTCGGCTGCTAATGCAATCATTATGTCAATATATTATAATACTAGGAAAAATAATCATTAAAAATATATTGTACATAGGTAAAACTTATCTGTGCCCATATTCTTTGAAAACTTCCTCAAAGTATTTTTCTGGACATTTTTTCCAGGATCCAGGTCAACCAAGATGGCGGAATAGCAAAATGGCTGCTAATGTTAAAATTTCAATGAATTATTATAATAGGGAAAATAACCATTAAAAATATATATGTGACAGTTGCGTTTTATATTTGGCCAGTTTTTGAGCCAAATATATCAAACAAATTTTTCAAAATATTTTTGTTGGAATTCAGGTCAACCAAGATGGCAGAAGAAGCAAAATAGCTGCCAAGTGGTATAATTACAGTATTTAATATTAATACAGAAATAAATCTGTAAGAAATATTTTTAACACATTTAAACCTAGAGTCTGGCCTTAATCTGTAATAAATATTCAGGAAGTATTTTTCTGGATAAATTTCACATTTCCTATTATTATATTACATTGACATGATTATTGCATTGGCAGCCATTTTGCTTAATCTGCTGTATTGGTAGACCTTAATCCAAAAAAAGCATTTCAAAAAATCATTTTGGATTATTTATCATGAAATATGGCCAGATATTAAGGGCAACTGTGTCAAAAGTAATTTTAATGATTATTTCTCATATTATTTTCATACATTATGATCATTACACTGGCGGCCATTCAATTGTTTCCGCCGTCTTGGTTAGGCTGGGGTCTTGCATTACATATAAAAAATCACGCTTTGAATTTTACTGGTAACCTTGTACAAAGATATTTAGGATTTCCAATCGAAACATATTTTTCATGATTTTTTTGTAAATTTTTTGTACTTTCTTCTAATTATTTTCTTTTTTTTAAGGGGGGGAGATTTTTACTATGTTGTTTTGACTATTTCGGTAATTTTCCCCCATATTGGCTGGTGAGTACTCTAGTGCCGAGAATTGTGGAACTCCGTCTTAATTGTAATATATTAGTTAACATCATTATGACTTGGGATTGTGGAATTTTGCAATGTTTTTAGAACAGTTTTGGCCTGAATCCCGCCGAAACAGTCCCTAAAGGTAATATTGGAAGTTATGTCAAAGATATGATCAAATTTTAAGATTAGATGTCTTAAAACTAGTTCTGGGAATATTTTCTCCACAAAATTGTGTCTAAAATAGTATTTTCAAACTGAAAATGGCCGCCATTTTGGAAAATTAGACCCCATTTTGAATTCTGAGTGGCTAACGTGTTTTTTCAATCGACGATCCCTTAGGAGCATGTGTACAAATTTTGGTGTTTCTTTCCACTTGAAAAATTTTACCCCAAAAATGCATTTACCTGCCCTACCGTTATTCACTAAATTCCACCATTTAAACTGTCAAAGAACGCCCTCTAGTTGAAGTTAACCGTACTTCATGAATGTTTCAGAAAATGAATGATTGATGAATGCTTTAAGATTCAACGTCTTCAAAAGTACTAGAAAGCATTCTTAAACTATTCAAAACTCATTTCAGAGCGGAACCATTACCTCTGCTGTGCAATTTTAGCTGTCATTCTGTTAATGCTGATAGAAACAATTGCCTCAAACTGCCAGAGTGCCAATAGCAATTTTTCTCATCTCCAACATCATTTTAAGCAATATCAATCAAAAACAAAACTATTTCTGATTGCAGCAAGGTTTATCCTAGTAGCCCACCAGACTAGAGCCTTATTTCTTTAAAAGAAAGCTTCCGTACTGTCTTATTTTGAATTGTCTATCATTCTGTATCTATTAATTTTGGTTTATAAATATGAACATTTTCTGTAGAGCAAATCCAACATTTCTCTTTTACATATGAAACTTTATATTAAAAAGCATCTATTTGGCACACTTACAGCTTATAGTAACAGTAAATTGACACGTGACACTGTTACCACTGCTGTCCACAGCCGTGTACAAGACTGTTGTATCTCCAATGTTAAAAAGATCACCAGGTTGAAAATTCCCAGTAACTGTCACTTGAGCAGAATTGTCAGTTGCAGCTGGTCTCTGCCATTGAACAACAGCCCCATTAGCAGATGTTGCTGTGATGCTGATGTCAGAGGGGCAATTGTTGAAAGATGGAGGAGTGATATCTGGCAGTGACAAAGAAAATCAGTATGGTAAATACATGGAATGGTATTTTGAAAGCAGAATGGCAGTGAGTATGAACACATAAAATACTCACATTTTGGTATGCTTGTCTGTACCTATATTTGTAAGAATGGAATTGTACTTACAATTGTGAAAGATGGTTTGTACTCATATTCATGCTTTAGTAGGCTTCCTTGTACTTATACTCATGAGAATGAAGTTGAAATCGTATTCGTGAAATTGAATTGCATTTGAACTTACAACCAAAAACAATACACTTGCACTTTCAAATCATCACATACACTTTATACATCACCAGTCACTTGGAATACGTAAGAAATTGTTTCAGCAAGTTTATGCAATTTTCTAACAACTAGTCATTTGAAATTTTCAAGTCTTAATAATAAAACAATGCATAACCCACAGAGATTAAATATTTGAATTCACATAATTTTCTATACACCTACTATGCTACTATAGTAATATAAACAGCATTAATCCCTTTTCTTTTTATTTAAATTTGTTTCCTTTGCATGCCTCAAAGGGAGCCCTGTAAGTGTTGAAAAAATACATACTCACCAATCACAGTGACCATAAAGTCACAAGACGCTGAGTTCCCTGCAGAATCAGCATAGGTATATGTTACCATGTGCTCTCCAATGGCAAAGAATTCAGGTGGGGAGTGGCTCTGAGTAACTTCTAACATCCCAGGTGAGTCATCTGTGGCATCTGGGGCCCTCCAATCAATAAGGGCCCCACTGAAAGCATCATCAGCAAATTCAGTGATGGATGCTGGACAGTTGGTGATCACAGGGGGTCTGTCCCCAGTAGATGAAGCTTTAGGAAATACACAAAACAAAGTCTTAACACTTCAGTATCAACAGCTGAATCAACAATACCACACACAGGGTTTCTCTCAAGGGGGAAAGGGGATTTGTCTCCCCCTTTTCAGAACAAGGAGGGTAAAGTCCCCCTTTTTCATTTCCATAAAAATAAAAAAGGTTGTCAATATCTTGGTTTGATACTTAAGATGAGGACAATTTTGCAGCAATGTTTGAACTTACGTAAATAAACGGCTTTTAAAACCCTTTGCACCTGATAGGGGACCTTCCAGCAAGTTTTTGTCCCCACGAACCCACTTGTAACTTTGGCCAAGGACAGCATCAATTTGGACTTAGGGTTTAGCAGTAATAAATCCCCCCCCCTTTTTTTTGAGTTTCTGGTGGAATCCCTGACACAGGCTGCTAAAAGGTATACTGTGGTGACAAATTTAAAGGGATACTACATGAGAAGGAAAAATTTTTGCATACCCTGTCCTCCCACCACTGTAGCAATATCTCAATCATAACAATAAGATTACTTTTGGAAGACTGACTTTGTCATAAAATGCTGTACCTCTAGTTTCATTCAAGGTCACAAAATGTGATGTAAGTAGGCAAATTAGCTCAGTTCTTTAAAAATGCTTTGAAATTGATTAATCGAATCTTATTTGTCATAGAAATTATGATATTATTGGAATGTGTGCATATCTGGTCATGTAGAGCTATATATAACACCTTACCATGTACACTGAGAGTAAATTTGTGTAACTAGAAAGGAAAAATGCCTAGCACTTCCTAGTTACTTGAATAAACTATTAGTGCTTTACTGTTGTGGTTTCCAGTTGAAATTTTTATTGTGAAGTTTCCGTGCTTAAATTTAGGAGTGCAGCACTGTAGACATGTATATGGGCATGGGGGAGGGGGCTTGGTTTCATCTTAACATATTAAGTTATCTGCTTTTTTGCATTCAATTTGGGTATTACATCCCAGATATAAGTTTCAAATGTGTTTCTGTCTTCTTCCCAATTGTATTAAAAATATTTTGGTTAGTATTGAGTTATAAAGTTAATGCCACATACTTCCTGGATATACTTTTTAAAGTGTATGCAGTAGCTATTTTCTGAAATATACAGCTCTAAATAGACACATGGGGAGATTTGGCCTATTTAGGTTACTCCATGTTTAAAATCTGCTTCTGCCAAGTAAACTGATACTTACTGAGAGTGATAACAAATGAGCACATTGAAGCTCCCTGGCCATTGGTGAATGTATAAGTAACCGTGGTTACAGAAGGTACATCAAAAGCCTGCCCTGGAGACCTGTTGGAACTAACGATTGCTGAGGGGTCGGATGACGTTGGTTCCACCCATGTAACTGGTATCTGGTCACTCATGGTTTGAAGGGATAGAGATATGTCCTGGGGACAGTTCACAATCTCTGGTCCTTGGTTTGTGACTGCACAAGGACAAGGAAACAAAACATCAATTGTTAAAAATGGAACTACAACTATTTTTCTGGAAATACATGAACGTAACTGTCAAAACTGTTAGGCATCATGTTTCAACAGCCAAGTTGTGGTTGCCTCAGCCAAGCTGCAGCTCACAGCTCCCTCAGTGAAGCTGTAGCAGCTGCAACCTTGCTTTATTACTACACACATTACAATAGCAGTATCACTTGAATCCTGATTTTGTAATGTGTATAGCAACTAAGCATGATTGCAGCCTACTGTATGCAGCTTTACTGAGGCAGCTGCAGCTTAGCTCAGGACAACTACAGCTTTAGTATTTGGCAGTGTGCCTTGCAGACAGTTGAAGTATGAAACACTAGAGAAACTGAAATGTAAAGGTTAACATACAGTACTTTTCAACAGGGGTGCACGACCAGTGGATCATGATACTGTAGACTGATTGATTGCTGCATTATGTGTTCAACTCCCTTTAGCCTTTTTTTTCGGTTTTCACCCGGGTAATTGTTGAAAAAACAGGTCTTTAACTGATGGTGGTTTGATTTTCATTTCAAAACTTTATTTAGCCATGCGTTTCACACTGTTTGCCACAAAGTCCGCTAGCCTTTTAAAACGTTTCTATTGGAATCAGATAAAACTTAGTATTTCCACATGGCACATAATTCACATACTTTCCTACAGCTTTTCATGCACTTCCCAAACATTGTCTTAAAATCAACAAAAATTCCTGTTTTGTAAATCTATTTGTCCTACTTACCTCACCTATTACTGTACACAATTTAACACCCCATCTACTGTAGAATAACAACTGGCAATGTTTTGGATCCCACCCGGCTGACTTGCTTCTTGCAGTCGCTGTGAACTTCAAATTGTACTTGTGTAAAAGGTAAGGTGAGTAGGAGGAAAGCAGATTTTCAGTCACACAGTATGTTTCAAAAGCAGTTCAACTTAGAAATGCTCATTTCAAACTGTACAATGTCACAATTAAGACATTTAACTAGAATTTACATTACTTTACTGCTATCTGAAAAATGAAGCAATTAGCATAAACATTCTTACTCATTCGGGCTGTCCACAGAATTCCAAAACCTTGAGCCCCAGCTGAATTATCTCCAGCCGAAACAAAATACATCCAAAAAGCATCTCCAAGGAGCGTAAATGGCAGAAACGTTCCATCATCCGTACCAAACACATAAAATTCCCCAGAGATTTTTGGACGGAGCAAGTCAGCCTCGGTGAATTCAAGGCCCCTTCCTAAATAGAGGAAATCTCCAGGTCCGATGTCATAAGGAAATCCCAGCTGGAAGGTGATTTCCTCTCCTCCAGGCACAAAGATGAGAAAGAGAGCTCTATAATTGGTGGGGTAAGGGCTGGGAAAGTTTGGAGTAGCAAATGTACTACTCGTGCATTCCCTTCCATAGCACGTAAATAAGTCATCATATGCTGTGGAGGACAAAAGTTGTGTACAACAATAAAAAAAAAAAAACTTATTAACAAAAGATTGATCAAGAGTATGTTAGACCTCAAATTACACCTTGATATGTTAAAGATGGAATCAAATCCAAGCATCTTGGTAAAATTACTTTCTTTCCTTAGTCTTGTGGGTGCTTGATGTAGTTGAAGTTAAAATTAGTCACATTTCCTATCGAAAGTGAACTACAACCAGGCAGAAGTGACATTGTAAGGTTCAAATTAAATTGTAATCCAAAGACTAGTTTTCTTTTTTTATTCAACTGATTGCTTTGTCTATGGATTGGTCAATCCTGCAACACACTGTACAACTTATGCATAAGCTTATTTTGGATTGTTTTCAGGATTTCATGTTGCACAACAGACCCACAAATACTATATGACTGATAAACCCATACTGAGGAGGTTGCCTTATGGTATTTGAGAACCCTCCTATGGCTTCCTGAACAATGTCCGATATACTCGATTGGTTGAATCGATAAAAACCTTATGACTCCAGTCGAGAAAACTGAACATGTTCTTTTCTCAACATTTGCCAGTCGATGTGACTTAAAAACTGGCCTAAAAACCATTGGTCTTAGTCATTTAACAACACACAAAACACAATTTTGACTGGCACAACAATCAAGATGAGTTGAAGTGTGCAAAGTCATACAGCCTAGAGTATGGCAGGCTTCACAGGATGGTACTTGATAATTTGCCCAAAGTAGCCTATACATGCAAGTTTACAAACCTTAAATTGCTTTATGGGCTTTCACAGTATAAATTTTGTAGCATAAGTTTGAAGGCAAATTTTTGAGGAGAACCAAATACCTGACTGAATGCAATGCAAACCTTCTACATCACACCTGGCAACAAATTTAAAACTTTGTTCAGAGATACTCTTTCCAAATGTTTTGGGCATAACCTGCACCTTAAAACCTTATCATGACAGCTAATTAACCCAGCCCACTGAAGAATAGTCCTCAAATTCAGTGGAGGAGTAACAATTTGTAACTTGATAAAAACTACCAAAAGTACTGCCAGTTATAGGATTTACCCTTGAATGTATAGGCTAATAATTGATTGACCCAGCCACTGTGTGATTGTAAACACATCTGTTCTTATACTGACCAACTTTACAAGCTTTATAGTTCATTTTGTATGCTATAATATGTACTGATGTACTCAAAGTCTCAACTTCTCACTCTTGGAAGGGTAAATGGCAGTTTTAAAGAACCAATTTGTGCAACAGAAGTTAAATTGGGAAAAGTTACAAACTCTGTTAGATATTTAATCTCCTGTTTTATGCCAAAAACAGGGGACTCTGGCATGGGCAGAGAAAATCATAATGTTGATGTTATTTTGGGTCCACAGCAGCTATTGTTTGTTCCTCTTGACAACCATATGTACAACTGAGACAAAGAATGCAATTTACATGAAACTAGCAACTTATTTTGTTTTTAACCTCCTCAAAACTTACCGCGTACACAACATGGCTCATTGCCCCTGTGTATTTTGAATACTGTCATCACCCAAATCTCACAAATTGCAGAGATTATACCATATTTACTCTATTAAATGCCACGAGGCATGAAATATTCCAAAAGGGAGGGGGACATTTCCTAGGGTTGAACTGTCAATTCAAATTCTTATACCATATATCACTACATGATACCATACACTACATTTGCATGCAATAAAGGCCTATCCATTTATAGTACTTAATTGACTTCTTACAACTGAAACCTGGGGTTATTGCACCCCCAGACATATTTACCCCTCACCATATACTGTAGTTCTAAATTAGTTGGTGACTATATTTTATTGACATCCTTTCAAACAGTAGCGTCACTCTGGTTTGTCAGTGATGACTGGTGCAGTCACTTGTGTTTCGATAAGCTCACACCATGGAGCTCCATGCTCACACAGTCTATGTTGATATAGGCGTGAGCAATTTAATCTCGGTGCAGGCTACTAGTGTAGCATTGTCTAGTAGGTGTAGTAGATGGTTGTTTTTTTGTTTGTTTTTAATTGGAGGAGGAGCTAGAAGTAAACTTAGTAAAGAGAATTTTTCTACCTGGTGGGGGGAGGAGATTAGTTAGCCTATATTGCCTTTGAAAGCAGACTTGTGTGCAATGCACTAGAGTCTGAAGTTGGGAAAGTACGGTCAAGTACCCAATGCACCAAATTTTCTGCATGGTGAAAACAGTTGATTTATATTGAGCAGTGCATACAGTTTGAAAAATTTTAGAGGGAGCGTTTATTAGAGAGGGGCGCTTAATGGAGTAAATACGGTAGTTCCTCTGCGTCACTTCCTTTCACTCGACAAATCAATGTCTGCAACATTCATTCCTCTTCGGTCTATATTGCATGTGCATATTAACGATGAAGCACATGTACATGATGGAACAAAACTTACCTATACCAGTGTTTGAACAATCAAACCCGATTCCACGTGGCGGTGAGCACTCGCAGACATATGGTGTGCCACCAAAGGCTGTTCTCTCAAAGCACGTTTCACCAGCTGGGCAAGGATCAGCTTCACAAACTATAAAGAGACCAGATATAAACAAATCAATAAATTATTCAGAAACCATAAAGTAATGAAATTACATAACCTTAGAAAGCTTGAAGGGAATATATGCAGTGGCCCCAAGTTTGTTTTGAAAAATTGGCAAGCTTGTTTATATCTTCTGCTTTTGCCTTTCAAATGCCCCTGAAGATTGATTTGTCTGAACAAATAGGCTATAGCCTAGCAAACAAATCGTAAAGCAAGAAACTATTCTCCATGAATTTCAATTCAGTGACAAAAATATTGTCACATGATACTAGTAGTAGCCTAGGCCTAGTTACTATGCCAGTAAAGTGCAGTACATAGTGTAGTTAGTTGGTTAGATGAGGTTTAACGGCCCAGTTTCCAACCATTCAGTTCAAGTCGAGCTGGCTATGGCCTTTTTCCAGTTGTGGCTCACTGGCTTGTTTTCCCTCAATTCCATTGCTTTTGTGGAGCATCAAGCACAACAGCAGCTATCAGTTTTCTTGGTCAATGCAAGGAGCATTGTAAACAAGGTAGATGAACTTCAATGTTTTGCTTTTGAATTAAATCCTGACATAATTTGTATAACAGAATCTTGGAGCAATGAGGATACCAAGGATGCAGAATTAAGCCTTCAAGGCTATGATTTGATGAGGAATGATTGCAAAGGGCAAGAAGGAGGTGGTTGTTTGACTTACATGAAAACTTGTCTTAATGCAGTTATGGAAGACTACACTTTCACCAAGGATACTGAAACAGTCTGGTGCAAGGGACATACTAACTGAGGCTCTGTTGTTATGGGTACATGCTATTTGAGTCATCTGCATGTTCTTGGCGACTTTAACCATAGAACAATTTCCTGGGATCTTTTAACAGCAGGAAGTGAAGGTGTGGAGTTTTTGTCATTGACGCAAGATTTATTTTTAACTCAACAGGTTAAGACTCCAACCAGAGGTAAATATATTTTAAACTTGATCTTGACCACATCTCCTCAGCTTGTGGAAAATCTTCAAGTGAGAGAGCTTTTCAGTGATCACACCATTAATTGTGACTTTTGATATTTTGGTTTAAAACATTTAAAGGGAAGTGAAGTATTGACTTTGACTATTACAAAGCTGACTACATTAGTATGAAACTCTTCCTGTCCTCAGTCAACTGGAGAGAAAAGCTGCACGGTGAAAGTGTTCATGAAATGTATGAGTGCTTCAAGAATATTCTGGAGGAAGCTGTTAGAAATTTTACTCATATTAAAATACACCTATTTCTAAAGAAAACCCATGTGGATGACAAAAGCTGCAGGGAGAACAAGGAAAAAGAAGTATTATTCATGAAAGCATTATAGAGAAACTATGGACTACAGTATGGGGACTTTTTACTATATAAGAGACAACTGAACAAAGCAACAATGTTATTTGTAAAGCCAAAAGGGGCTTTGAAAAGAAGTTAGCACAGAATATAAAGTCGGGCACCAAATCATTTTATAGGTATGTGAGGTCAAAGACTAAAGCAAAGGAAAAAGTTGGTCCTTGTCAATGATAATGGGGAGCAAATTACTAATGACACTCAAACAGCAAATGTACTTAACATTTTTTTTGCTTCAGTCTTTACAAAGGAATCTACAGATGACATCCCAGAACCTAGGGAGAAGTTTATGGGGGCTGTTGAAGTTAAATTGTCAAGAGTATTAATTACAGAAGTCATTCTTAAGGGCAGGCAAATTATGTGGCTTAAAAGCAGATAAAGCTCCTGGTGTTGACAAGCTCTGCTCCACATTATTACGGGAAGCTGCAGAAGAAATTAGAGTACCATTAAATATTATTTTTACTGAAAGTTTACCACAGCAACAAATTCCTGATGATTGGAAGAGGGCTAATGTTACACCTCTGTTCAAGAAGGGATCAAGAAGCAAACCAAGTAATTATCGTCCAGTCAGTTTGACCAGTCAGGTCAGTAAAGTGTATGAGTCAATTTTAAATGATGCTGTACGTAATCATTTTCAGAAATTTAATCTTATTGGATATAGGCAACACAGCTTTAGAAGTGGTAGGTCCTGTCTTACCAATTTATTGGCCTTCCTTGAAAGTGTCACTTGCATTCTTGAAGAGGATATACCAGTTGATGTTTTATACCTTGACTTTAGAAAAGTATTTGATAAGGTGTGTCATGCTCGAGTGATCGAGAAGATTGAAAGTCTCTGCGAGGATAAAAGAGTGGCTGACAGATCGTTGTCAAAGAGTTATTGTTAATGGTTTTGAGTCTGTTTGGAAATCTGTATTGAGTGGGGTTCCTCGGGGCTCTGTTTTGGGGCCAACTTTGTTCCTTATTTATATTAATGACTTAGACGACAATGTACACAGTAACATTTTGAAATTTGCTGATGATACTAGAATTTGGAGGATATTGCCTCAACAGTGGATGCAGGAATCATACAGAACAATCCTAATAAGCTGATTGATTGGTCAAAGGAGTGGCAGATGCTGTTTAATCCAGAGAAATGTGAGTGAATCCATGCTGGCCACAGGAATACATATCACGATTATTATATGGGTGACACTTGTATTGAATCTGTATCTGAGGAGAGAGAGATTTAGGAGTATCCAATAACAACAGTCTACGTTTCAGCCAGTAGTGTACAAAAGCTGCTAAACTGCAAACCGAGTTCTTGGGATGATTATTACAGTAAAGTGAACTATTTGCTACAAAGAAAAGGAAATTCTTCTTAGACTGCACAAATCACTTGTTCTTCCTCACTTACTGTAGGAGTTTGCAATTCAAGCATGAGGCCTTATTTACTATGAATATTATACAGTATTATTGGAAAATGTTCAGAGAAGATTAAAAATGATGATCCCTGAGTTGCACAATCTTCCATATGAGACAAAACTTCAGAAGCTTCACCTTACAATCTAGAAACAAAATGCATCCGTAGTGATATGATTGAGGTGTTCAAAATTGTCCATTGATTTGAGGATATTGAGCCTATAATATTTTTTCATTTAGTGACAGTGTTACTCGTGGTCCCCCTCTTAAGATCTACAAGACTATAAAAATGGAACCTACTGCCATTGTGCTTGGTGCTCAGCATAAGCACTGGACCTAAGGTAAACAAGCCAGTGAGCCACTACTGGAAAAAAAGGCTGTGGCTGGCCTGACTTAAAGGTCGTGTGACATGCCACCAAAAAGAGCTGTTTCACTTGTCAGTTAAAAAATTTAAGTCCTCCAATGAAAGATCCGTTGGAATTATTTCAATGTCTTTTACCATTCTCAAAATATATATACCTCTTCAAAGTTTGATGGTTTCTGAAGAAACTCATTGCCTATGCAAAAATAATGTGAAGTGCTGCACAGTGTTAAGATTTCTTTTGTTAACCCTAATAAATTTTCTCTTATTTACTGATCAGATAGTTAAACAGTTTGTTGAGTGATATCAATGTTTCTGAAGGAAAGAATTTTAACTTTCATAATAAACCCCTCAGGGGATAA
>WURT03000006.1:495992-510916 GCA_009936505.3 Holothuria glaberrima | reverse complement strand
CTTTTTCCTTTAACTTCCGTATCCCCTACAGGCTAAGCTAAACTTCTTCGTGTGCAGCCAATATACTGAGATATACATGAGTAATACACGTCCGCTGGGCGGGCAACCTGTAGTGCTCATTCATTTCTTAATTTTAAAGAATATATCTTTCAATGCTTGAAAAATGCATCCAAATGGTCCAGTTCCCATCTTCACAGGACATTCCTGAGCTCAGACTATCAGATATAAATGCTGAATTTTCTTCACTCACTTTAAAATGGTAGATTGCGCAATAATTTGCAAAGTCATTGTTGTACTACACCAATGACCGTCTTTGTTTTTCTTTGTTTTTTTTTCGAAAGCCACTGCACCTTGTGATGAAATACGATCACTATCGTACTGTTGTAGGATGACTTGGCTACATAGCCCTCTCCGTACAACATGCTTTGCAAGGAAACAGTACATGTTTCAAGGTCATATAAACATTTTGATTTCAAAAGGAAACAAAAACAGGTAATATGACTTGTACAAGAGAAACATCACAAATTATTGTGCAAACGACAATTTGAAATAAAGTGAATAAATTTCAACATTTTATATCTCAGCAATGAAGAAAGCCTACGAAAATAGGAGTTGGATGAATGAAATACATTTTCCAACCTCTAAAATATATATTCTTGTTGTTCAAGACTTTGGGTCCACTTTAAAAACGAGCCACTATTTCATCACAGAATCCCATACAAGATAACAAAGTCTACGGTTTATCTTTAATATGTAATATCTATGTTATGAATCATCATGAATGTGCTTGCAAGGAAAATAAATGACTGTTTATCAGGCCCGCTGCTTTTTTTTTGTGTCGTTTTTTATGTCGTTTTCACTGACGACTGAAATGTTATCTTCTATCTGCCGTATTTTTTTCAGAAATGAACTCCAAACTTAAGCTAAAGAAGGTTTTAACATTTTAATGTTCATTATATATATATATAATATATATTATATATAATATATTTACATATATACATTATATATATGTATATGTATGTGTATATTATGTATATATGTATATGTATATGTATGTATATATAAATATATATATATATATATATATATAACTGACGACGATGCTACTTGAATATTTAATCTTAAACGGAAGTATGATGTTATCCTATACCATACCGTACTCGATAAGAAATCTAAAACAAGGTTTAAATGCACTTGTTAACAAAAATTCGTTCCGTGAGGTGAAAAAACCCCGCTTTCTATAACTAGAAAAAAAAATTATCGTATATGTTTGCACTTTGCATATTTAGTGACCTAATGACAAGACTGTAAAGAATTACATGCAGAGAAGTTATCAATAATGTTGGTAACAGTTATATTTTTGGAAAGAAGGAGGTAGGTGGTGTATTATTTTATATTTTAGTGCAAAAAATTGCCATAACAAGTTACTTTACTGCAGCATATCAAGTGACAATGGGACCATTTTAATCGGAGCTGATTAAATGCTAACCTTTGGAGCAAATTTTTTCTAACAATCAATGTATTTAGCTAACAAAAATTTTTATAATTTATATAGATAGAAAAGCCTGGGTTCAATTTTTCTCTAATTTGAGGAATTTACATAAGCAAATAGCCAACCACCCTGTCGCACTTGATCTTATTATTATGCAAAAGCCGCCAGTTCGAAATCTTTGCCATGATACCTATAGTCAACTGGTCGACAATTTGACATGACTCGCATCAACGCAGCATCTCTTCAACCGTAATGAATTCACGTCACTTAAAATTACGCCATCTATCTCAAATCTGCTACAACTCACCAAAAACTATAAACAACTATGTATACTGTACTTCTTAAGGATAAAATAGCTAAATAAAAGACCAACAAAAATATTACACGCTTGGAGTGTTTTCTCTATCAGATATGAGCTTATCATTATACCGTTGTTCCACTTAATTCAATTTAATGGTATTACAGTTCACGCTTACGCGATTCAGACGACGGGGCGCACGAGTATTCTCGCTTGGAGATGACGTCACTGGAATAATTTGAATGGCAGTTACCAATTTGACAATCCCATGAGCGTAACATCTGTTTTACGACGACGCACCCTCTCGCACTGATATTTGTACGGCACGCTGGGATATCATTTCGAGGGGGTCTTTCTCTACTCTGACAACTAACTCACGGAACGCGGTGTATGGCGCCAGCTAGAAATGACGAATGCCTCGTTCGTTCATAGAAAGACAAAACCGTTTAACCTATTTATAGTTTAGGCGCCTTTTGTTTTTTGCGAAATCCTTTTGAAACTTTTGATGCAAAACAACTATACTAAGCATCAGATTTCCGAATAATCCGACCTGTGGTGCCATGTTAGAATGTCCTTTGTGACCAAAACACCAAAGCGATGTCGCCAAATAAGCTTCAATATAAACGAATTTGTTTCCTTAAATTATTATTTTTGTATTTAGCAATTCCGATCATCATAAATGATTGAGCTGTTTGTTCGGTGAGATAAACAAGGCGGAAATTGTCAACAAGACTATATCATTCATGGTCCCCCGAACAACATACCAGTCAAAAACGCAGAGATGACTTCTGACATCAGTATACAAGCATATATACCAATAAAGCACATAAAAGTACTGCACTCACCACATATTTAGAACGCCCTCAACTAACAGTGGGATGGTTTATGCATCGCTTAACTTAAACGGATAACGTTTTTGTTGAATTCTTAGTGCATGCCCTAGGTTTCGTCTTCAATTTTCGTACAGTTCACATCTATAATAATCCTGCATCAGCATATCTGATGATTTAACTCAAGCTTGCATGGCTGTAACATCCGAGTCCGGACTCGGACTCGCGCACATTTTTTCGCCGGACTCGGAATTGGTCCGGAATGGGAAGTCACGGAATCGGGATTGACCCGGAATGGGCTCAGCTGGACTCGGACTCGAAGCCGATTCCAGTCAAGTCCACAAAAATGAAAGTTAATAATGTTACCGGGACAAAGTTAACAAGTACATGGTCGCGTACAGTCAACTGAATTACAGAGTCAGCCAGAGTATGAAACTGACTCCTAAAATTTGTCCGTTTTCATCATAAGTGTAACTGTAAATATTGTACAAAAGCACTTGTATAAGACGCTACATTGTCAAATGGCTGGACTCGGAATTGGAAAACCTGGAATCTGAATTGGCTCGGAAACGGAGGGTACTGGACTCGGAATTGGCCCGGAATGGTGGCCACTGGAATCGGAATTGACCCGGAATTGACCCGGAATTGACCCGGAATTGGGTTAGGTGGACTCTGTTACAGCTCTGCGAGCTATCCCAAGTACGAAGTGCGAAGACAGGGCTTTTCATCCCCAAGGTTGTACTTCCATGGTTAAACAGTTGAATCAGGAAGTGGTAACTCCCTGAAAGCACCATGGTCGTTGACAACTTCTCATTATTGGGATAATGCTCTTGACCAAATCATCAGATCATAGGCGTGGGAAGGTATTTTGTAGTTGGGGGTGGAGATGTATCATGGACAATGGTCTAGGGAAGGGTTTGTAATACTATCTACGCGGAGTGCCATGAGTAAGCGCATAGAGAAGTTTTCTCCCAAAATGGTTCACAGACTGCAGAAAATGGCACTTTCCAGACCTTAACGTTATTCATTTTGAGATTTCATGCTGTAGAAATAAAGTACAGGGCCAAAAGAAAGGCAAAGTAATGCTCTGTTACAAGCTCAATCGGGGGAGGGGGGCAACTTTCCCTATGAAAGACTACTTGTACATGTAAGTAGCATCATTCGGATGGCCCATCCTTGGGGAGGGATGTAATTAGAGGGGTGAGCCCTTCCCCTTAGAAATTTTTGCTCTTATAGAGGACTTACCTGCAAAATGGTTTTATATTTATCTACTCACGTTCATGAATAAGTGTGTCAAAACCAACATGCGTGTTTTCTAATGCAAGGCAAACATATTTTGAATGAAAACAACATAAACACTGTTTCGTCATCATAAGCCGGTCGACGCTATTCGATCCTCACTCTTACAGCCTAAAGGATCGCTAGTTGTGTAGCCTAGTGTTGATCATGGAGCTACTCCGCAGTAGCTCCGTGTGTATTGATTAAGTGTATTTGTTTTATAAATAGCCTTTAGCAGTTTAGTGAGCAGAATAGCAAAGGGTGTCAGAAATTTGAAATACATGTTAGAGAATCTGTATTGACGGTGTACAAAAATAGAGACCGCCCCTTCCCGATAAGGGATACCTTGTTTTGCATCGTATACTCCCCCTTTTCCTACGCCTATGACGGAAAATTCCGCTTCCTCATGGTGCGAAGAACTAGCGGCCTGGGGTTCAGGGCTCACTACCATATCAGCCATTGTAAGCTATAATATGATGAGTCACATGGACACTAATTTTATATGGGTTTTGGAAAAGTGGCTCACAAACTATAGGCTGTGCTATCTTCCAAACTTCAAAAGTCCCAGCCTGTTGACGCTCATGAAAGGCTCCGCCATAAAACCGTCTTCTTTCTAAGTGGTTTGCGTGGTTCTGCGTGGCTTGTCAGTCTACAAGGGTGTTGTGTGTTAGTCTAAGTCTAATTCATGATGTTGAAAAGAAGATATATACTGGGCCGTCGTTCCATCATGGGTACCTTGTCACTAGGTAGTGTCCAGAGGAGAGGGTACCGAAGCGTGCGTCTAGTTTAGCGCAACTCTGAAATCTGAATGGATTATGGAAAGGCAGTTTGCCCTCACATTCAGTCATTCCTGGCTTCTCATACTGACTTCTCTCGGATGTGGAGAGAAATATGACTGCCAGGTATACAGGCTACTTTCACTATGAAAATACGCTTACTATATAAGCCTTCTGTAATCTAACACTAATCAGCCAGCCAGCAAGCCAGCTGGCAAGCCAGCCAGCCAGCTAACCCGTCAGCCAGCCAGATAACCAGCCAGACGGGCAGTCAGTCACCATAGCTAGTCAGATAAGAGAACGGTATCCTTAGTCGCAGTATTCTTTCGTAAAGACTGCTGTGTTGAAACCGTCTACAGAAAACGTCATAAAACCTTTTACAAGTTGATTAAGAAGGTGCAGCATATGCATTTAAGAATTCATCAAAGCAATATTTCTTAATGGAAGTTAGAAAGCCAATAAATTATGACATGAAACTCAGCTGATACTAGGAAGAAATGAGCTATAGAAATCCTCACAGGTTATCAGTGTAGGTATTCTGATTGTGACAAACTTTAGCACAGATAAGTCTACTATTTTTGTGTTGAATATGTAAGTGAGGTTTCAGAGTGTTTATTTATTTACCTATACGTTGCAGGCTGTACAGTCACGGTGTATATTTCTTAAGTCATATCCCATTTTTTTGCGAACCCTTAAAGAGGGGATGAGCAAACAGAGCCCGCCTCGCGGGCTAGGCGTTTAACAGCTTGTAATTTTGAGTGCCAAACTTAGGAAAAAATTAGCAACCATTTTCAGAGATGACTAGGTGTAAAAACTTGAATTACAACCATGTTTGGGTGACATAGCTACAAAATGCTGGCCGCCAAACAGGTTCTAAAAATACCAAATTTGCGGACTAGGTTAATAATAGACGAAGGAGAACCAGGTTTTATATTGTAAGGTGAAGATCAAGTGTTAACAACCATGCACGGATCGTGGGGGGGGGGGGGGCTTTCTAGGCTCCACCAGCTCCACTCCCTTTTTTCGGCACCAATTGCTTTTTTGAGACTGTCCACACACTGTTGTACAATATGTATGCGTATTTTGATTGCCAGATGCCAGGAAATACCATTTAAGTGTCTACATAAATTTCAAGTTTTGCCCTAGACCAACGCCCAACATCGAAGCTTCGTACATTTGACGCTCGTATGTGCGAACTTTGCCTTCATGTACTTAGCCCAGCTTTCCTTTTGTGAAATCCTGGATCCGCCCCTGGCAACACAACTCTGGTATCTTTCTATCCTCCAGAAGACATGATTCAAAAGTGTAAGAGCTGTACAACAATAGTATTGTCAATGTCACTTTTCTAAAAGGTGTCGTGCCCATGAAGGCCCAAGGAGTCCCTTCTCCCCCATTGTCAAGAATAAAGGTTCACTTTTATCAAAATAGAGAGGTATTAATATCTCGGAAGAGGAAGAAAAATCTAATGAAGGACTTCCTACCTATTCGTACCCGTTAGATCTCGCATCTTTGGCGCTTCGGCTAATGCTTCCACCACTCAAAGTGGTCGTATATTATGGCCCATCCCCCAAAATTTTGAGAAGTACGGTTGCTATTCCTTTTTCCCCTATAGAGCTTACTTGATCGAGACATCGTCCTGTTGAAATTGTTCGAGACAGGTCTTGCTTCGTCTACAGCAATTCTAGTTTCTGGGTGCTTCTCGTCAAATCTCTCGTTCCCTAGAGCTCGTAACTCCTTTTGAGTATTTTCAGGTCTTCCCTGTAGCGCTAGATAGCCCGCGGGAATTTTCTTACAGCACACTGTAAAAAAATTCTGTCGATTTACAGAACAAAAAAAAAGAAATAAAAAAGAAATACATAAAGACAACAGAGAAAGTGCTGTCAATCTGTTGCAAAACTTGACAGCACTTCACCTGCTTCCTCTTTGTATTTTTAATTTTTGTTCTGTTCTTCTAAAACAGTTTACAGACATTTTGTACAGTGTAACCATTTTTCACTTAATTAAACGTCACCTGTTCTGAAAGCAGGCTCCATAGCAATTTTCTTTAAAAATGTAAAAAAAAAAAAAATACAACAGCTAAAGATTGGAATCTAGAAAAATCTCTACTCACAGCACGACGTAACAATTTAACCACCAGGCAGGGTCCATGACTAGAGCCTGGTGTCGAGAGGTCTGGCGCCCCGTACGTCATTCGTTGAGGACGTCGTGCATAGGAGACCTTCAACTATAAAGCACTTGCTAAATCAACGATAGTAATTGACATGTAGAAACGACTGCACACGTCACCGAACCTGAGATCTAAAACCTCGTGGAGATAAATGCTAATATCCCGAGACTGCTTTTGGATTTTTCAAGGTTTCAAGGTACAGGCCTATACGTAATTGTTACCCCGCTGAACGGACGAAGCTTTTTCGTACAGCGTATCGCAGAATCTGAGTGGCGTAACCACAGACAGCTGCTACGCAGGTTAATACGTTGTTCCATATATTGACAAACGTACTCAAGCCTTTGATTCTTTTGACAAATTCTGTATCATCATCTTGGCTATTAAAATGTTTTGTATTTCTAACTTATACCGGCTACAGTTGCAGACGGTGAAGATTAAGAAGATGCGGACATAGAGGTCAATAGACCTGCGTCCACTGAGGTTCCTAAGGTATCCTAAGGTAAGGTATACCACATTTCTGTTAGTGGTATTAAATGCTGAAAATTAAAAAAAACAATCTTGACCGATAAGAGAACACATAAATTGCACAGCAAAGTATTGAGTAGCCTGTGTGGTGTACTATTAATTCCAAAAACCCAAACAATAATTCAGAAATGGTGAACAATTATTTTAAGACGCTAAGCCACCACGAATGTTGGTGGAATCAAAACCGACGTTGCAACGTTGCCCTGAACGATTCGTGAAATGAGGTTTGTCAAAAGCCAAAACTCAGCATATAAGTTGCAGGTTACGTCTCCCAGTCTCAAACCTCTGTACTTCTCAGCCACATATCTACTAAGATGACTTTTGGAAAGCGATACTATTACGTAACAATTTGTAGAGCTTTGTGAAATCCGGGAGTTGCCATTAGAATGGCATCTGTTTATCTGTTTTAAGGGGGGTATGGCATCCCCCAAACTAGGGAGTTGCTAGCAACTCTCTGCCCAAACATATTCAGACTAATAGCCCTAGAGTTTTAAATAAAGTTGATAACTTTACTTTAATTAACATTCATTCAAACAATACAGTTTTACTCTGGTTGGTCAATAGTGACTTGCACAGTCAGTTGCATGTCAGTTTTCATTCCCCATTAAGCCCTCACACACAGTGTTCGACAATATTGCCTAGCAATTTACACTCAGTGCAGGCTACCGTGGCTCTGTCTTAGAGGTGTGCTAGACAGGAGATTTGGTTTAAATTGGAGGAGGGGCTATAGTAGGGAGAATTGTTACTGTCTTGGGTGAGATTAGAGAGCCTTTAAAAGGTGTCCAGATATTACGTCTCTGGGCCATTATGAGTTTTCACTTTCCACTCAAAGCTAATATCCTGCCGGACAAAATTACTCTCCAAGCTGTCATACGGACACTTTGCAATTTTGTCGACTTTGTTTCGCGGTCGCGGTCGCGGTTAATGTCCAATGTGCGTGTACACCTTGTAGCATTCAAAGTGGATCCTTACCGACGAAAATGGAATCGTCCGCGTTGGGCCTCCTCTGACCATGTGGAATTGTTTTTACTCCACCCAACATTTTTTTTTCGCAATTGATTTAAGAAGCTCTTGAAGAGACTATCCTTTCTTTTTATTGCGAACTTGTCACAGAACGGATTGATTTGTGAACAATTAAAGTTGATAAACCAAGCTGGCAAACAGTTAAACTGTTGTTTTTACGGAACAAGCTGGAAGGCCTAAATGTTTTTGTAATTTGAATGAAGAATCGGACTACGTTTTGTGATGGCGAAAGGGGGAAGGGTTAATCTTGGCTGACGAATGTAACTTTATAAATTTCACTTGCACAATTAGAATCACACCTCAGGCCGCTCTCTATATAATACACATGGTCACAGGCAGGCGCGTAGCCAAAGGGAGAGTTTGGGGGTAGAAACCCGCCCATGACCCAAGCTTGAAAAAAATGATGGCAAAAATCATCAGATTCTTTGGGAAAATATGCTGACACAACAAACTTCACTTCGTGTGAGGCAAAAATATTGCACCATTTCGCATCTGGAGACCTAAAAAAGCCGTTTTTCCCCGAAGGGTAGGAGGAACCCCTCCCCCTTATATCCCTCCCCCATTTCCCACTCCAACAAAATCCTCCCCATGACACAATCCTGGCTACACGCCTGGTCACAGGCAAACTTCGCAGTATACTTAATTAATTCGGGCATTTTTTGCAGATAAATTAGCCAGTATTTACTTAGGGAGTCAGCCTTCTAACACACCCTCACAAAAATAGATACCGTATGTGACGTCACTGGACTAAAACAAAGGCAGTTAATCGCCGAGTGCTCATTGCATCCGCGCAACTGAATACTTTATACGAAAAATATATTCTGCCATCGCAAGTTTGTAACATCAAAGACTGAAAAATACCATCTTGTGTAGGCTGCTTACGTAGGCTATAAAGTCATAGTAAAAAATTGACCTTATAAGGCTTGTTCATACGTCAGCATTTATAGTTGCTTTAAAAAATAAACGATCTATAGAAGGCATATACGAAATCATTTATGGTCAGTCTGCCGTATGAAGTGACCTTGAAAGGAAAGGTTGAGCAAAGAATAATTTTTGGTTTGTAAAGTTTGGTATAAAGTACGGGTATTGGAAGACAAACGTGTTAGCTCTGAAATTTTTCCAATTGGCAAACAATTGCTGCATGAATCTTTCCCTTTTTGCTCTGAAATCTATATTCTTGCTCAACTTGGGATGTTGCCTCCTGCCCAGATCCCCTTCTTCTAATTAGCCTACGTGAATATTCACATCACCTACTATGTAATAAAGTAGACTTTCACACGTAAAACCAGTTGGTGTCGAACCGAACCATGGAGAAAGTGCTCCCAAAGCGATCGCATGGGGAGTATCCCACTTGCCCATTGAGAACAATGTGTCATTAACTGTACAAAACAAGGTGGTTGATCAAGACGAAGATCAGCTGTCACCTCATATAACAAAGCTAGCTTCTTGTCAGGTTATATGGTGTAGGCTATTTAACGACGTTAAACCTGTACGTTAGGTTACTTTTGATTCACCTGAACCACATTTTATTTTCTCCACTTCCAGTTGCATGTTATCGGTATCTTTTGATCTCAACACCTACACCCCTCGTAACCAAGAGTATGATAATTATCCGTCAATCACAATCTAAGGAAATATACTAATTTTTGTAAAAACCTTTAACATTCCTTTATAGTCACAAATTTCTAATTTTAAATAATTTGACGAAAGGCCGTCTCTTTGAGATGAAGCACCTGGCTCGGTTGTATGAAATTTCGTCAACTTGGAAAACGCTTCATTATAGTTGTAATTTTCCTGTTTAATTATTCAGCAATGTGAGAAGGTGAATAACGTAAAATTATTTTAAGTCGACACGTCCCATCATACATTTCAAACTCCATACTTCAAAACACCTTAAAATGATCAAGAGTAGAAAAAAACGAGAAAATATGTTCAGGGATAACAAGAAGTCGACGAAAACAACATTTAAATCAGTGTTGAGCCGATTAACCTATCAGTATTCTTTGATATCGGTATAGTAGGTCGATTTCTGTGGGGGATCCAGGATTTTGCTATATAGCGGGAGAGGCGCATACGAGTCAAAAACGAACCTTAGCCTCACCCACGTGCTTGGGGTTGAGGTTAGAGGATGAAATGTTAGTAACCCAAACACCGCCTTAGATTTCAGTAAATCTCACAGATAAGCACAAATTCATCACTACCTAACTAGAGTTGTGCGTCTTTCCAAGCATGGACCCCGATGTTCAATGAGAAGATCTTCCCAATCAGGGCTCATGAAAGGCAGCCTCCCCATCTCGCCCTTTGAAATCTGACGGTGGTCGATATTCACCATATAAGCCTTTTAGTCTAATTTTAAATGTCACGCGTAAAATTTACCCATGACGAATTGGCCTCCCTGAAATGATGAACTGTTTGTTAGGCTACCTTGCTAGTAGTTTTACCTAATAAGGTATTTCATGTGACGTCACACGACTGTGATTGCCAGGCACTGAAGGGCAAAACACACACGCATTGAGGGTATTTACAACACACGAGCACGGCTTAACCATAGAAACTACTATGACACCGTGGACGCTTGCCCTTCAAAACCAAAGAGACGTGCGATCATGTAACGTCGGTGAAACCCCACTATAGGCGCACAGTTCAGGAAGAGCACCGATCTCGATGACACAATTGATTGGCACAAACGTCTTCACCAGAATTATGTTTCGCAGCTCCTTGTACTGAGCCGCAGGCTATGGGTTAGTTACATAATATACCCCAGTTAGTCAATAGGGTGGTGGGGTGTGGAAAAAACATTTACAGCGCAGTCAATACGGCATGTTGACTTGCTGATAGTACACACCACCGCGATAACCTGCGATGATGGAGTGGACCTAAATAAAATGCTTATTAGGAAAGAGAAATTATGTCACGGTAGCCTCTATGCCAATAGCATTTGTACCAACCGACAGTCACCGAATTAATCACATGACAAGTACACTAAGATATTTGCTTTGTTTATAGTATATTCTTTTTAAACATATCGATATCGGGTAGATATCGTTCTACATTGGGACTTGAAATAACCGGACATCGGTTCAATTCGTGAAATTGGTGATTTCTGTCCACAAATAATTTTAACTTTCCCAACAGATCACGATAAATATGTTATAGGATATTCCTTATTTTGTATAGACTAATAGCCAATTATCCTGTAACGTCACTCCACCTGTATTACGGAACAAGATATTTAAATATATATAGCCAGCGGTGCCACCACGACAGGGCATGGGGGAACCCCAGTAAACCCCCCATTGCCCCTGCCCCAGTCCGTACCTGTTCAAAGGTATACAGTGTACAGGAGCAATGCGCACGTGCAACTTTTGCCCCAGTTCCTGCTTTCACCTCCCAACTTTTGAAATCCTAGCCCTGTCGCTGAATATAGCAATATAATATTTAATATACGGTACCCTTATACCAGGGAGCTGCCACTCTAACGTGGCAGCTCCCTGCAATATACCCAGAGCTTAGTTGTGTAACCTATAGGGCTTAGTTGTACAGAACAACATGACAGAAAATACGTCCACCATTTTGTACTACCCAAGGGCCTTTCTCTCAAGTAGGTCAGTTTGTTTGTTATTCATTCCTTCAGCATCTTTATTATCTGATCCTCCCACTCCTCTTAAACCATGACATGTCTCTTAATTGACTTGGCCAATTATTCCCATCTTAACCTACATTTCTTTATCATGATATCCTTACGGTTAGACTGCCATTGTCAGTCGCCAAATATTTTATCCTTTTAAGTACGGTAACACGTAGTTCTGAGAAGACGAGAGGGAAGCACTTGGACGCAATTGAGATCCCTAATGTGCTGGAGTCTCTCTCTCTCATCATACTTCTGGGCCTCATTACCGCGCCGCTGATTTCGATGACATGAGATTATTTTCATTTCTTGTCAATCGCTAAGCCATCAGTTTTGGAGAGTGAATGTTTTTATTAATCGTGTACTCAACCCCCTTCGTTCGTCAAACAGTACACCCAAGAACCCTTGGAAGGGTTCGCTGTCATGAAGAGAAAGCCTTCCCAGATTTCGTATTTAGAAGTTTCACCTGACAAGTTAAATACCGCGTCAAACCAAATCCGTATGAATATAAATTGATGAGATGACAATTTTTGAGAAATGTCAGATGCCTAATGGGTGGTCCAACATAAAATCAAGGAAGCATTGTTATGACAAGAGGGGATGCTCGGGACTAAACGTGGGCTTCGCAGTCGAACTTGACTCGAGTCCGTCAATCATCGTTTCGTCCAATCACTGTTATCCTAAGAATCTACCTAATTGCCCCTCGAGATTTCTGTAGGACGACTGCAACTCCGATTCGCCAACGGCAGGAAAACTCTTGAACCGCTCACTTAGCACTGTTTTAAAGCATCAACGAAGGCATACAGAGAGAAGTTACCCCGTTGTGAAAAGTAATTTGCAGGCGGGCTTTAATGTCAACATAATCCTCTCCAAACCGTGTCGTCTCACATTCATCCCGGGTCTTCTGCATCCGATTCGATTCAAATCAAAACTAATTTTTTTCTCCCTCTCTACTTCTCTAAACAGTCAGTTGGTTATATCAATTAAACGACAAAGGCGGAGATGATGGCTGTTTCTGCCCCGGGGAGACAGCAAAAGGTTTTCATTCGCGATATGAGTTTAAAAATATGACTCGACAAACACACGAAAAAGAATGTACAAAATCAACATTGTAATGGGGGCAATAACTCGGCTGGTTCCTATTCACGTTTTCAAAATCGAGCTTGATTGATAAGTCTTCGGGAAGCTGTCTTCATCGTATACTTTCAAAACAGTTTAAATTGTTTTCGTAAATTGGTGTCCATGTTTATTTAGTCATTCTTTAATCTTTAGGTCACGTGAGTATATAGACGGAGGAATGGCTGCTATGAGCCACATCTGTCATAAAGCATAGAGAGAAATCGTGGAGAAGCTGTTTATTTTGACTGACACAAACATGTATAAACTTTTACTCTATCGAAGTAAATGAAGATTAAAATGTCTAATAGATGGGATGTGCTTCAAGTCTTGCAGAAAAAGAGTCTAAGCAAGATAAATGAGAGGCCGTTTAAATCGATGATTAGAAGAGACAGCTTAGGTTAATAAATTAGGGATTTGTTTGGACTTGTAAAGAATTAAAATTCAAAGTGGACAATTAGCAACGATCATCGCCATTGATTGCTTATCAACTTTCAAGTCGAAGACTTTGGTGAGGTAAGGAGGGGTATTCGGGAGGAGGTATCAGCTATCTTCAATGAAGTTGTGGCCCTTGTTGTTTTTAAGTCGATAACAAGACAAAGTGAAATTGCTTTTAAGTGAATCATATGAGCAATTCATTGGCGGGGATAATTTATCTAATAAAACGTGTTTTCTTTGGGGAGGGAGAAAATACATTTGACTCTCTCGCGAGATAATTGTTGTAGATGAAAGGGAAGTTTGAGCCATGGTAAACACGGTCTAATGTAGGCTTTGGCTTAAGCCACCCTGGCATGTGGTAAAACATTATGATCTGTTGTGCTTGCCGGGATGGGATAGCCATTCTTGGGTTTTATTAAAGTAGAAAGAAAAACAAAGTATGTGATACAGTATTATGACCACAATCGTGAATAGAATAACCAATGGGGTGGAGGGGGTCACATTTACACAGGAGAAATACATTAATGGGGAGATCAGGTTGGGCTAATGGGGGTAGGAGTATTCCGCCATCGAGGATTTTTTCCTTGTTTGGGTCTAAGACGCTGATTGGGGTCATGTTTTCTATCTTTTCACCCTACATTTGTGTTCAACTTCTTTGTCTTATTTATAACAAAAAGGAGAGATTGAACAAGGTTGGGGCAAGGTCACCCTCATGCCACCCTCCCCCTCCGTGTCTACGAATCAGATGATAACATCAATAGCCTCCTGGCACAAGGGTTAGGGGTAAATAATCCCAAGTTAAACTCGGCATGGACGAAAATGTAAACATTATGCCTGATGCTGAAACATCGGCTAAATATGGCAGGTCTCAAGTCCCGGCCTCACATTTCCCTCATAGGTATATTTTACATGGTGGCCGATGATATTACACAAATTATAGGAAACCAAGTTATTATCTTGTATACTTAGTAATTTATGAACAAATTTTGTCACATAACTAAAAGAATTATTACACTACATGATTTCACGCAGGGGCGTCGATTCTGGTGGTGACGGGGGACATGTCCCCTCCACTTTTTTTGAGAGGAGGGGACACTAACACATTTGTCCCCCCCCCCGATTTTTGTCACCTGAAACTAAAAAGTGAGGTAACTAAAACAGGACATGTAGGCGAGCAGTGGTGAAGACATAGATATGCTTAGAAGGTATTCCACGTTGCTGTTTATCAGGTCCGTAGGCAGTAAGTTCTGTTACAATTCTTTCTATAACTTTAAAAAAATATTCGCGCGCTACGCGCGCTTTCATCTTCAGTTCTATCTAGCTGTAACGCCCGTCATTTCAAACATATTG
>WURT03000006.1:451483-481054 GCA_009936505.3 Holothuria glaberrima | reverse complement strand
ATGTACCAAGTTTGAGAACTGTCAGGGTTTCCCTTCTTGAGATATCGTGTTAACGAGCAGTGTCACAAACACACACACATACACGCATACACACGCACACACATACACACGCCATCATGAATGCATAGGTTTCTCTTATCATCGAAACCAAAAATGGGGTCATGTTCCCCCCAAAAAATTGAGAACAAATTGCCGCCCTTGGGGGAGTAGAAATTACCCCTCCAAAATAATTTGGGGCAACATTTTGGTTCAGAGGGAGGACCTCAATAAATTGCAACATAAAAAGGCAACTTTTACCCAACAGATCTTTCCAGGTGTAGAACGCGAAACTCATCGAGAAACTCATCGAGGTCAGCACGTGCGTGGTTTAAAGGAATTTTAAACTCATCGCACTCATCAGAACTCGTCGAGTTCCACCGACGATGAGTTGCACTGTTAACTATGAAGGGATTGTACTGTATAGCGTAATACCAGTCAGATTTTTTCACTCGCCCAGCGGACTACAAAGAATAGGATTTTTAGTCGCTCACTGATGTTTTCACTTGCATTTGGTGAGCGGAATCAGTTTTTCTGTTGTATATCAAAATTAAATTTGGGTTTGGACTTTTCTCCTAAAACTTGTGAGATTGCAGAAAAAGTTCAGGAATATCGCAATACCACTGTCTAATATGAACACTGTTTGGTATGTGTTTGAAGCTTATAAAACAAAACGTAGTCAGCAATATTTACATGGCATGCTAGTGATCTGAGAATCAAGTTTATCTCATAAAAGAGAGAAAGTTTTGCAGATGAGAGCTAGAGAGGGCCCCACATAAAATGCCCTCATATTTTAATGATGACAAAATTACATGATTTTTCATGACCACACCTTGAAACGTCTGTGATAACACACATGTTCATGTCATCTATCACTTTTTAACAAATTTTCCAGGCTTGAAAATTGAAAATAAAATTCTAATTCCTAGGCCTGGTAGCAGGATTAACAGCCTAACAGGCTAATGCATGATGCTTTCCTAATACAAAACAGGTCACTTCTGACCCCAGTGAATATTCCACAAAATATTGCTATGCAGTTGTAATGGGGTTGAGCTGACACCACTTTTCTCTTCAAAACTGACTGATTTCATTACAGTTAATCGTAAAATATCCAAAGTGCAATCATTATTGCAGCATTAATGCTTGACTGGGTTGAAGCATTCAGAGGTTAGTTTGTTAAGATATGATACATGGTCCAGAGTCAACACTTCCTTTTGGTGTATCCAAAATTACTTATGTACTTTGTGGTGTTTGATACTTTGTGGATCATGCAATCCGGCAGTTTCATCTAGCAAAACCAATTCCCGAGAAGTTTGTTCAAGACTTCCAGTTTCAGGAAATTATTAGAAAGTTCTGGAACATTTACTTCTCTGATACATACAAACACACTTCATCACGAATGCATTGGTTTCTCTTTTCATCAAAACCAGAAAACTAATTGAAGGCACCTTCATTTATGACTGTAAATACATAATGCCTGTACAACTTTTGCATTAAAACCTTTTTCGTTTCTAGTGGCAACCCAAATTTCAAAAACCCATCATCACAGAGCCATCCCTTACTTTGGCTAAGGTGCATTGTGTCAATTGTGACTATCTCTTGCCTCCATTTACCTATAATACCAGGTGCAGATCCAACAAAAGGAAAGAATGGGGGCTCTCACATTGTAAGGGTAGAGCCCCAATTTAACAGCACCAAAGGCACAAAGCCATGGTGTATGGTCCAGGGGTCCCAAGTGAAATTTTGAAATTAAACATGGTTAGATTTGATTTTCTGGATTTTGAACACCCAAATAAGTATGCAAACTTCAGCAGGGACTGCCAATTATGATAATTAGATAATTTGATAATTTCTGTGTTGGCCTTGTCTGTTATTGAAGATATATTTTAGGATACAAAAAGTGTCATAGTGACATATTTTCAACACACTACTTATTTAAACCATCATTATCACTAGCATCCTAAAAGCAAGTTGGAAAGAGGGGGTGAGGGTGGGAGGTGACTGAAGAACTATATATGGTTTTTAAATATAATAAGCGATTATTTCTGCCTAAATTCACAATCTTTCAAAGTACCCTCCATTACGTGATATCACCCTTACTCAAATCGCCTACCACTGAACAGTGCAAAACCAGACCTCTGCTCGGAAAGTCGGGATTTTACTTGATGTTCGCACCAACAGATTATAGCCTAAATTTCTGAAAAATCAATAAAAATATGATAAAACCTGATAAGCATCCCAGTGGCCATAATCTGTAGGTGTGAGTATCACGTAAAATCCTGACTTTTTGGTCCTAGGTCAGGTTTTGTACTGTTTAGCGGCAGGGGATTGAGTAAGGGCGATATCATGTAATGTCTAGCAGAGGATCCAGAGAAAGAGTGTACTTTGTTCACTATTGAATATAATGCAAAAAATGGACAACAACTAATGAAGACTGACATTACGGACACTTGCTTGACGTTTGCCTGACCATGACCTCACTATTTACATACACTCTATCCATTTTGTGCCCACATGATTTTCTGATGAAAATTATTTTTGCCTAAAATAATCTCCACAGTTACATAAAAATTTGGATGAAGTCACGAATATTCTTACAATTGTCTGAACTGAAATGCATAAAATAGCCAAGGTGCAAATTCTGGCCATCCATACTACTACCATTCCTCTTTATTTTTAAATCCTGGCACAGCTCCCTGCACTCCCCTTTTACAGTCCCCCTGTCCTCCCCCTCTTACACCCCCACAAAGACCTACATGAGACACAAGTAAAGTAACAACACATACCTTATTGCTTGCCTCTTCATGATTAAAAATGAAGTTCTCCTTGTCCATCAGTAACCTGGCAAAACCTTCAAATGACAGAAGTACTTGTGATCGCAACTCAGCATTTGGTTCATGCCGCTGTAAAAAAGAAAAATAACTTTTGTCAAAAAATATCACTCTTGTCACAACACCATAAAATTCTTACACAGAAAAAATGAAAATATGAAAATTGGTACTTTTACTCACATACAATACTCTGTTTTGAACGAAGAAAATCATCTAAATGATTGCAGCTTCTCCTGGAATGAGTTTTTATTAAATGGTTATGTGTGACAACAGGGTCAGTGTCCTTTCCCGCCATTATCCACCATCTAGGGTCATAAAACTTAAACAATATACAGCTCCTGTCAAACCTATCCTATGCTTATGCATTAAGTCTCCCCCATTTTATCAAACATTTATGATTTGATAAAGAAGCTTAATTTTTCCATTGTCAGTAATATTTCTTGAATTTTACAAATTCCACCTCAAATAAAACTTGCCACCATATTGAGCTGTATGATTGTGCTTTGTCAAACTGAAATGTTTATGCTAATCCTAAGATGAGTGTCTCATTAAAATTTTAGTTAAATGTATGGGAAGGTTATAATACCTCCCCCCCCCCATTATGTATTTAAACAACATCTAGCAGACAGTATTTCAGAATGCTCAAGTATTTTACTTTCTCAAACACAGCAGGTTTCAACACAATCTTCAGCTTAACTTGATCAGTTTTTTTTTTTTCCATCTCATTTATTTCAAGGTTAATAGTCATTATTTAGCACTTTGACATTACAATGTTTACAGGACGAAACTTAAAACAACAAACGTAGTTACTTCAAATTGTAACAGCAACATAATAAAATGTATAAGCCTACCCGTCGTCTTCGAACAATACTTGGCAGGAGGCAAAGGTTTCTTTGAATTCCTTATATAAAATATAACATTCTCATTTATCGTGTACACCTCTGGAGATGTTTAAAGTAAACAAGGAGCCTTAATCTGTACCATACAATATGTAATCCCATGATCTGCTTGATTTCGCCCTAACAAAGGGTAGATTCTTCAATAAAGACACAAATTTTTATTTTTACTAAGAAAAATTCATTTAAAATCCAAATTTTTCAGATTTTCTTCAATGAAACTCCCAAATTTTTGTGAAAACAGCATTCTTTTGGGAACTCATCGCCTTTTCCAGGGCTTCAGGTTGCTGCCACCCCCTGTCAGGGGGCTTGGCCCCTCTGTAAGACAAATCCTGGCACCACCTTTGTGCCAAGCACGAAACGTTTCCATGTCTAATCTTTGAGACATGATCTGGGGGCATGTAGGTAGGATTTTTCCAAGTATGAGTACTTGAGGAGGGCAAACCTTCCTTGCATTTGGTACATACTTGTCAGGTTGGGGATTGGAGCCTGAAAGATGACCAGGGATGGTAATGGCAAGAAAAATAACACACAACAGTCTAAAATTGCTTAATTTGTTGCCATGGCAACAAGTCTGAATTTTCTTAAAAATCTGAAAACTCATATTCCTGCTGAACCTTATGTTGTTAATATTTTCTAATCAATAAACATTGCATGTAAAGACATCTTACAGTGTTTTGCAAGGATAAAATTTCAACACAATAGTCAAGAAAAAACCAGAATGCAAAAATGCATTGAGGTTTCGATGATGTATGTTTGATTCCCAAAACTGCCACGTCCCATTTCTTTCAGTCACTGGTCAAATGCTATCTTAACATCTTGGAAAACTTGTTTTGTGGTCATATTTGATCTTGGGAATTCTTGAGAAATTTTGCATTTTGACCTTTGGAGACCTCAGAGGACAATCTTGTGAATTCTGGAAAAATTTTTCTTTTTGACCTCTGGAAGCCCCAGATAACAATCTTGGGAATTCTTGGGAAATTTTGCTATTTAACATGTGGTGACCCAGAAAAAGATCTTGAGAATTTTTGAGAAACTTTCTTTTTTGACCTGTGGGGAACCCAGATAAAGATCTTGGTTTTCAGAGTTGACTCCTGGTGACCCCAGATGAATTTTGAGCCCCTACCAAAAACAACAGGGTTCTTCCTCTTAATACCATAACACATCTACATACTATACATATGAAATTCACCCAAGCCTTCTACTTTGAGATATCCTTTTAACAAGGTATTCAGAGTTTGACCCCTGGTGACCCCAGATGACCTTTGACCCCCACCAAAAATGATAAGATTCTTTCTCTTACCATAACACATCTACATACAAAGTATAAATCAATCCAAGCTTCATACCTTGAGATATTGCATTAACAAGGTTTTCAGAATTTGACCCTCAGTGACCCCAGATGACTTTTGACCCCACCAAAAACAATAGGGATCTTCTTCTTACCAAAACGCATCTAAATGCTAAGTTTAAAATCAATCCAAGCTTTCTACCTTGAGATATCCTGTTTACAAGGTTTTCAGAGTTTGACCCCTGATGACCCCAGATAACCTTTGACCCCACCAAAAAACAATATGGTTCTTCCTCTCACCATATGGCATCTACATACTAAGTATGAAATTAATCCAAGCTTCCTACCTCAAGATATCGTGTTAAAAAGGTTCTCAGAGTTTGACCCCTGGTGACCCCAGATGACCTTTGTCCCCCACCAAAAACAACAGGGATCTTCCTCTTACCAAAACGCATCTAAATGCTACGTATAAAATCAATCCAAGCTTTCTACCTTGAGATATCGTGGTAGTAAGGTTTTCAGGTTTTGACCCCTGGTGACCCCAGATGACCTCTGACCCCCACCAAAAACAATAGGGTTCTTCCTCTTATCATAACACATCTATATACTAAGTATGAAATTCATCCAAGCTTCCTACCTTGAGATATCATGCTAACAAGGTTTTCAGAGTTTGACCCCTGGTGACCCCAGATGACCTTTAAACCCCACCAAAAACATTAGGGTTATTCCTCTTACCAGAATGCATCTACATACTAAGTAGTGTTCATATTTGACCCCCGGTGACCCCAGATGACATTTGACCCCCACCAAAAACAATAGGGTTCTTCCTCTTACCATACCACATCTACATACATACTAAGTAAGAAATTCATCCAAGCTTCCTACCTTGAGATATCATGTTAACAAGGTTTTCAGAGTTTGACCCCTAGTGACCCCAGATGACCTTTAAACCCCACAAAAACAATAGGCTTATTCCTCTTACCAGAACGCATCTACATACTAAGTATAAAAAGCATGAAAAAATACAAAAGATCCTGTAAACTTTTGGCTATCAAAGCAGAAACAGGTGCATACCCTTATTAAACTCTCAACTTGATGCATGCTTAATTCTTCTCCTTGCTCCTCCAGAATGAATCCCTGAAGTTCCTCAGCTCCCATGACCTGGACATTCATGGTTTGTGGTGGACCAGTTGAATTGTTTGTGATGCTTGAAGTTGCTAGAAAGTCCAGTACCCTGCTGACCTCTGACTGTACCGTTTGGGGGAGAATGTTGCGAGTTATGTGGGGTACCCCTGTTAGAAAAACAATAGTCACATGGTAGACTTAATGCTCTTTTATACTCATATTTGAACGAGAGCTGCCATACCAGGTGAGTAGACAGGATTTTGCCAAGGAAGGGGCGAAGCATGTAGGGAAACGATCTAAGCGCAGCGTCACCATAAGCTGGCGAGAAGTGCACAAGAAAAACTTGGCTGAAAATGCCTCTCAGATCCCTGGAAATGGCACTTCTGAGGCCTTGTAAGTGCATTTAAACATTACTTTTAGTTACTAGTATTATCATATAAAAAATCATTAAAGAAATACCAAAAACATGCACAATGGGGGGGGGCTGCCTCCTTCCCCACACCCCTTGGCTACATGCCTGTTTGGCATTTCTTAAACAGGTTTGGCTGTCAGCATTTTAAAGCAAATGCAGCATTACAGAATGTTCCATCATTCTCGACATTTATTTCTTTTACCAAAAATCAGTTTTTTCATACAATTTTTTTATTTCAATGTGGTAAAACATAGGTTCTATGCTTGAGCAATTAAACTAGCATTGCAGGTGAATAAGTAAGCACGGTAAAACAATCTAGATTTCTGCAGGTAGTGCACTGCCCGCAAATTCAATTGGACTTTACCATCCATACTGAATGCCAAATGTGACTGACTATCTAATAGTCAAATAGGTAACCCTGACTTAGGCTCTATCCTCTATATATATCACAACAAAAGAAAAGTAAGAGCAATACATATGACAACAAGCCCAAAACTTTCACACTTTCATCATGACTCCCCCCCCCCCCAGTCAAGGACAAAAACTCCTTATTTGTTTCCCCTGTGGCAAATGTAAAAATATTGCAGTAATTTTCCTTAAAATTTGCCCAATATGATGCACCAGTTTGCATCTAAGGACCCTGAAATATTCAAAAATTTTCCAAAGGGGAGGAAGTGCCCCCTCCCCTTAGATCCCCCCTCAGGATGGCAGTCTGAAACAACAGTCAGCCCCACCAGTTGAGAACAGCCTCCTGCCCCTATGCTTACAACATTAGGTAGTGTACCTGACTTTTCCAAGTCTGGGGTGTTCGAAGGCTGATCTGTCTTCTCTGGAGGAGTATTTGGTAATTTATAGGAAAATGGCTCAAAAATGTCCTTGATATCTTTACGAGTGCGAATGCTGAAAGATTGGAAAAGTTGGGCAAACTCTGCAAAAGACAAAAAATGTAAATACGTATTCACATAACTACAACAGAAAATACATGAACATACATAAACATTAATACATAAAACTTAATAAAAACTTGCTTAACAAGAATTCCTTACAAAAATGAAAACATTTCCATGTATATTCAGAGTGGAAACATTGCTTGATAAAATTGCAAACATCACAAACATCACATATATGCAAATGAGGTGGAAAGGGGTGGAGGCTGTAGCCCCATGTTTGACCCGCCAACCCCCTTTTCACCTGCCCCCTTACAATACCAACTAATAAAAAATTCAGGCCCAAGCAGGTGATGACATACACATACTTCTGAGTGGAATTTGTCTGTGAACAAATGCATGCTGATCTTCATAAATTATTCAGACAAGATGACAGGAGAATTCACCAAACTTTTAAAGCCCACCATCTACAGCAAATTCCCCCAAACTCCCTAGATTGGGAATCTATGAGCTCGACACTTACCTCCTATTTATACATGTAATCCCCACCTACCCTCGACTAGACCCTGGTAAACTAATAGCACAGTGGAGATGGAGGGCGTCCTCCTTGGGAGGACGGCCTCTCAAGTCCTCTTAAGCTTAACACTAGACCTGATTGCAAGGAGGTGGGGCTTACATGTGTAAACAGAAGGTAAGAGAGGGGTGATGTAGATTGCTATTTCTTGCCCGATGTACCAAAGATAAATTCCCAGAACTTAAACAAAACTAATACCGCAATACTAATTGTCGATTACCAAACCAATTTTGTTTGCTCAAAGCATGCACAGGTCAGAAGACATCACTTGTTAATTATGTATTGATAACGAGCTTAAACACCTCGATTCCAAAAGTTCAACCATCTGCACTTTCTTTCAAGAGTCAGGGTTAAAATGTGTCCTAGTTTTACATCTAAATATAAAAGGTGGTTGCCCTAGTAGCTGCAATTAGATCAAGGCTACTAAAATGGAAAACCAGGTTACATCCTGTTTACATAAGTGAATCCCCGCACTTTACCAGAAGGACAGCTCTTTGCTCTTAGTTTTGGTTTATCACAAGGTGGTAACATCATAATAAAACCACCCACGGTAAGCAAAAACTGGTGCAAATCTCTTATTTTATTCACCTTCCTATAAGTACCATTTTTGCTAACTTTAAAAAGCACAAGAAAGCCTAGCTTTTTTTCAGGAGTGTCAGAATTAGAAATCTGACAGAATGGGAAGACTTCAATTGTTGGAGAAAATTGTGATGTATGTTTGTTTCTCCCAAGGATATATGTTTATTGTGACATACGATTTGTGATTGGAGGGTGGAATGCACCCCTCCCCCTCCCTCCCCCATTCCTCTTGCACTGAATAAGTACTGGGACTCACACTCTGGTGTAAGCTGGTATCCATCATTTTATATTAGATTTTCAAAGTTGTGCTCATGACATTGTGCTACATCTGCAAGTCTCTCTCTCCTTCCCCCTGCTGCCCCTTCCACTCTCCACCCCTCCTCCCCCTCCCCTAAAACTACTTGTTCATTTTCTCCTACAAATCTCTATTCGTCTTTTCTTCTTTGGCGATGGAAATCTGAAAATCATGTCTGTTTAAAGAAGTTTAAAACCAAGGAGGTTAATGTCTGACATATTTCTTCCTTTGCATACCCTCTTGGATGCAATAGTCTAATGCAGATGGACATCTACATTGCAACATTAAGGTTTCCATACACATGTCCACCACAAGACAACATACCTGGAAATGTCAATCTGGAATAAAAACTTAAATTTTTTGGAATCCTCTCTTTTGCTGTCTCCCCTTCTTTCTTGGTTACATCTCCATTTATCAGCTCTACACTCTCCACACCACTGCTGTCCTGGAGGTACTCTGCAATGAAGAATGAAGACAAAATCAAGCTATTAACAAACATATCACATATTCGTTCTTGTAGGAACACACTAATGACTTTCTCAATGATTCCAAATTTTAAGTTAAAAGTTTGACTTGAAAGCCACTTGCCACCAGCCTCTGATTCATAAGCACTTTTATACCTTAATTTACCTTAAGTTATCCTTTCATACTTTAATTTATTTTTCTTTAAATTACAAAGTGCATAACAATGGTTGGAACCAGGTGGCTTTATTTTATGGCTAAAATTCACATTGAACAACAGAAATATCAGACATCTCAGAATGGATTAATAGGGGCCATTTACAGGTTAAAGCTCCTAGAAATGTCATGAGAAGGGACATGGCTTCCTTGCTCTGCTCCACCCACCAACCATCTCCCTTCTGTTTCTGACTGGCTTTACTTTTTTTTTTAATCCAGGTGCTGACTGGTCCCTTCCCCCCCCCCCCTTCCACACCCACTTTCTGTATTAAGAGATTTAACAATCATCTTCAGGAGCTTTCAGGACCATCAGGAAAGTCTTCTCATCTTCTCACCTTCTCTGTCCAGCTCACCAACGTCACTTCCACCATCTGATTCCTCCTCATCATCGTCATCACTGTCATCGCTTTCCTCATCAGGGGTATCCATGGCAACTTCTGCATCTGGTTGGAGGCCATCCTCCTTCTTCTTGCTTTTCTTTTTCTTCAGTTTCTTCAACCCTTTTAATTTTTTCATTTTCTTTTTTGGTTTAGAGCCTGGAAGGGTTGGGCCAGCTGAGGAAGTGTCAGTTTTCTGAGACTGAAAAAGCACAATGCCCAAAGTTTGTTCTTACAAATTCATTAAAACACAAGATCTGCTATAAATTGCAGGAGGCATTCTGCTTTCAGTGAGGTAATAAAAGTCATCAACCCCCTAGGAGTATTCAGCATTGTAAACTACAGAGAAGCAATCCCCTAGGGTTAATGTTGTAACATAGAGACAAGCAACACGTGCCCCAAATTAATTTCAACTGCATACTGCAAACCTTTCAAAGCCCCTTTCCACTTCCTGTAGATACTTCCCAGAATGCCCCAGATGTACGGGATCGCGACTTGCTTCATATCTTTTGAATGAAACCTTCAAGTATCTATGTATCTAATTTTGTGGATGCTGCATTATGTTTTTTTTTCTGTACACTTTACTTAAAGGGCATACAAAGATGGTTTGAGGGGAGGGAAAATACCATTTGGGCCTACTGCATCCATTCTTAACCCTGTCTATGCCATCAGTCATGAATATTACTATTTCAGTCATTCACCTCTCATTCATCTTGGCTTTGCTGAACTGTGGTCATGATTTACCTCCATTGCAGAACTGCATACATCTGCATAGTTGACCATGTGTGAGGTTTATGAACAACTTTTGGCTAATTCTTTCAGATAAGGATATGGACTTTTACCACACACTGTTGGTAAGGTAAAGCCTGCTGTGACAAGTATTGTGTTTCAATGACTCTAGTGAGTGGCAAAAAGCCATTGTGCCCCTGATGTCTGCCATGGTGCCCCTCAAAAAACATTCAAGAAATGGTTAAAATTGCTTTCAGTGCCCTTCCCTGGGATTCATTTTATGTGTCCCTTTTGAGCTTTTTATGTCTAGCCTTGAGTGATTTATCCCACAGTATATGAGAAGAGGTCCTTGCAGAGCTTTCTGGTTAAGGGCCTGCAATCTCACCCCTTAGGAATAATATGATCTTATCATTAAATACAACTGATGACTGCACTTTGAGTAGCTTCACTCTGCTTGGTCAATTAAAGATGACTTGTACAGTTGTGTTCCCAAGTGTTTACACAGTGCATGTGTTGATATAGCTGTGAGCAATTATAGACTCAGTACAGGCTACTGTAGCTTTGTGGGGAGGCTAGAAGTAAATACAGAACGGAGAAATTTTACTGAATGGGGCCAAATTGGAAGGGTATATTAATTTTTCACTAATTCAAGCAGTGACAAACACTTTTCCATAGGTTTTAAGAAAACCCTCACTACTACATAAAACCATTTCATTATAAAATTCAACTGTATTAAAATTCAACTGCATTAGCTCTCTAAAAAATTATTTTTGGCACAATGTCCTCTGAAAACGTTCAGGATCAATCAGGATTGAATAGTGACCCATACCACTTGATGTTGTGTTTTGTTACACCCCATGTTGGAAATGTGTGTGGAGAGCCTGTAATGTTTATTTCTATATGTAATCTATACATATGTAGTGGGGCATACCCATGGTAGATTTGTAAGAAATCCAGCAGCACCTATGCCAGTGGCAATGTTTTCCTCTGTATGATTTGCCCTTTAGTTTACATGAGTACAGTCATACTTTACATAGCATCCCAGCATGACATTTTTTAGCTTTGCTATGAATAGCTGAAATGGGCATAGTCCATCTCTCAGTTGGAACTCAGTCTTGACAATATCTCTATCATATATATGATGGAATAAACTCAACACTGAGAGTATCTCTATATCTCATGAAATAAGCTCAAGTGGCACTATTTTTTGTGAAGTGCCTTAATTTAAAGGACATAAGCAGTCACCCTAAACTTATTTTGAAGCAAATGCTCAAATAAATCTCACAAATATCCTCTTATTCCACTTCAAGTATCTTTCATGATATGTCAGAATACTAATAATGCACATGTAAGGTAAGACAGGGAATAACTGCATGAATTTCACAATTCAGCAAGAAAAATATTGTCAGGATTCTCAAAAGCCATTCATGAAATATGGTACCAGGGTACACTAATCCAAATTGGGGGTGACTGCATTTTCCCTTTAAAGGGCAAATTTTGCCATCCCAGACAGTTTCCACAACTGGAAAAAATGCAGTGGGGGCCGCTAGATTAAACCAAGAGGTTATAAGTTGAAGCGTAAAATCCCATCTAACTAGCTAACCCAGACAGTTTCCCCAAAACTTACCTGGTTTGGGAATCTATGAGCCCTACTTACCCATACTAGTCCTATCTAAAGAGACTAGCCCACACCCGAGAAAATTCAGCCAAACGGAAACCACCCTAAAAAAACAATTTATACTCATCAAACTTCCATAAACAGAGGTTGATAAACTCCTCTCAGTGGAAAATGGTAGACTAAGCCAGCAGGAGCCGGGAAAGATGATGCAAAAACACGAAAATATCAGAGCCACAAAAAGCACGTAGTGAGTCATTCCGCTGCCAGTGAAGCAAGGGCAACTTATAACAAGCTGCTTAGGAAGTGTGTAGGGCACCATCTAGTTGGGATTTGTTCATTGCCAAGAGTTATTCCATGGTAGATGGGCTATCCAATAGTAGTGATAGGAGAAGTAAGTAGGAGACAAATAGATTCACTTCTCCTAGCTGAGTTACTTCCAGCCTCTCCCACAACTTTCTTAAGCTCCTCTGTATGTAGTCACAAACCTAGTTGCTCAAGGACATGTCCTGGTGAACACTCAGGGTCACAGTGTGCAATCAGAATGCTCTCTCTGCATTGCTTGAAATGTGAGCTACTCTACATCTTTTGAATTTTTAAACTTTGATATTAATCAAAGAGCAATCACCAACTGAAAATTTTGATAGCCCCCAACAAAAAATGTACTTAGGGTGATGAGTGTCCGTCTTTAATTCAAATCAAAGAAAATCAATCAAACTGGATAAAAATTCAATATTATCAATTAATTTTTATGTGTTATCTGCAAAGAATTTTCTTCTATAACAGAAACAACAAACCCACCTTGTGGTGATCAGGGACCTCAACTCTTTTCTTCATGCTAAGTTTTGCCTTTGGCTGAAAGACAGTGGGGCCTTCTTCATCATTCGTTTGTTCCTTGTCCTTCATCTTACTCAACGTTGGATTCCTTCCACCAAAGATCTAGGGCAGAAATCAATACCAAAGTGAGGAAGTCAAAATGAAATCCATCCTCTTCTCTTTTTATCTTGACATTTGAAACAATCTTCCAAATGTTGTAGAACCACGGGCAGATCTTTTAGAGAAAAATTCTTTTATCATCCTCACATTACTGTTATGAGTAAGAGGACAACAAGAGGGTCATATTTTTGAGTGTAGGATGATGACCCCATGTAACTAAGCCAATTTTTAGGTGTGAGTAGAGATTTACTCCAAGTCTGCAATCACTAAGTTGCAAAAGAAATGCTTTAGAAAGGCAGTATAACCCAATACATAATTGGCCTGCATAGCTGGTCATAATGTTTCATATTAATCAGTGAAATACGTGTTAAGTCTGGAATGAGTTAGCAAACTATCTCTGCCCAGCAGAGTAATTCATGATTTGAACTTAATATTTTCTACCAAACTCATATCAATCTAAAATTTGTAATAGTGTTGGACTTGGTTATTGATATTAAATAATGGTATCAGCCTATATTCATTATATATTGGTATTTGGTATTACTAAAATCTACCTAAATAATTGATACTTCCCACAAAGTATTACTTGCAGGAAGACTCAACACAAATGTTAAACACCTCATTTTCATATCAATGCCTGACTATATGCCTAATGAACTGAAATTATACTGCATAGTAGTGCACTTTAACCTACAGTTTTGTGTACAGCTATTTCCGACACATCGGTATCACATCTGTATCATGCGATATTGACAATATATAGGACATTGTCAATATCAGCTGTTTTAAATATCGTTAATTTATACTTGAATGCAATCACTACAAAAGGCACTGGGGTGCCTAGCAGTGAATAGTGACATACTTTCCATCCCTTCATGACCTTTGACACATACCCATCCACATAACCTCCTCAACTCTCTTCCCTTGAGCAAGGTTAAGTATTAACTTCTTTCTGCTCCCATTCCCCCCCCCCTCCCCCCCAAAAAATGATTAGACACTAACACAATCTCCAGTGGCAAAACTGGCTAGAAGTATTGGTATACTCCCTTTCAACAAACACTTTTCTGTCCTTGTGGTGACATCACTATTTGAAAGGTCTGTGGACTGTGAATGTCATACCTGCTAATTTGATTTAAAAATCATTAAAAAGCTTAAAAATAAATGCAATTCCCACCAAAAAACCATAAAATGTTGACCATTTTACAAGGCAATCACTGTTTTGCACTTACATCATGAATAAATATGAGCTACATATGCAAAGTTTTGGTATGAAAAGAAGGACTTATAGGATATGTCTTATGTTATCCTTTGTTTGTTTAACCTTCATTCCAAGGACAGTTATAATGTTGGGATGGCTTGAGGTGTTCATTTTGGAAATAGCTACTGACCTCTTTGAATATGTCCACATTAAAAAAAAAAAAACTAGAAACTAGCTGGCAATTAACAGATAATTTTTAAAGAATAACACAAAGAATTATAGACCCTACGCAACATTCCACATCACAATTTTTGAAATGCTGATGAAAAATCTCAGAAATGATCAAACTTTGAAGAGGTATCACTTGAGTATGGTAAAACATATTAACATAATGCCAACAGATTTTTCATCAGGGTATCTTAATTTATCACTGTTGAGTACAACAGCCGTTTTTTGATACATGTCCACAGACCTTTAAGCTCCCCTAAGACAACATACTGCTACCATACAATAATGTTGGCATCATATTAAAGGGAACCGTACCATAAAAATTTAACCTGTCACAATCTCATGACAGGGCAGCTCCTCTTCTGAACTGTAAGCTTATTATTTAAAACTGGTTTTGCCATTGACTGGACTCAAAGGGAGGGCACACACATAAGTGTGTATAGGCCTGCATGTAACTAGATTTGGTATGAAGTAAAGAAAACAAGAACTCATTCAAACTGAAGACTTCATCTCCTGAAACATTTGATTTTGTAGTCATATTCAGGAAGGGATTCTGAAAATAGCCGAATTAACCTTAACATTTAAAATGGATTTTGCAGGATAAAATAAGAGAACAATTTCCTGATATTGGCTACTGATTACAAGGTATGCACACGAGACAGAGCATCCTGAAATAACAACTTGGAGGCTAACATTAACATGCGTTTTGACCTTAAAGTATCAACTAATCTAGCATATGCAAAGAAAAAAGGGTGAAGACATTCTGAAAGTATAAAAAGGTATGAGAAATAAGGAATGGTAAGAGGAATTAAGAATTTCTCCCAAATAAATCATTGAGATATGGCAATAACCTGCTTCAGCAATATTAATATTGATTTTAATCTTCGCAATATTTATAGACACAAATCTACGATGTGGATGGGAAGGGGCGTAGATGTTGGTGTGGAATGGCCAGAGTATACTAACACTTCATAACAAATTTACCACACTCCAAGTTGTTTTAATATTTCCCTTTCCCTTTTTCTCTAAAATCAAGTTCCCTTCCACCTCCCATACTCCTGTAGACATGTGACACCACTATTTACCAATACTTGGGGGGGGGAGGGGGTAAGCAGGTGGGTGGAAAGGGGGATGTGGGGTGATGGTGGAGGTGGAGTCACCGTGTGTTGATGCCTGTTGATGAATGCCCAACAGAATGTATTCATAAGACTGCACTAACTTAAAAGAGAGAAGTTCAAATATATATATGTCTGATATAAACACTTCATGAGACTGTTATCACACAACGTACAATACTCAAATCAAATTTAATAGGCCTCTTTCTGATACTCATGATGAAGTGATTACCTCCTCTGAGGGGGAACACTCTTATCTGTACACAAACAAGGAAGTTAAATAATGATAGTCAAGGTAAGTATATTCAAAGGTAGCACAATACAAAAAAGAACGAGACAAGACATGATCAAACAAGTTATGTAAACAATTGTTCAAATAGTCAACATAACAAGGAGGTACAGGGCTACCTTAAACTTGAAAAGTAGCTCCCCATACTGCAGAAAATGTCTGAATACCTTCAAAAGTATTTACCTACATTTATTTTCAAACTGAGCTCTACTAATCTCCAGTTTAACAGATGCCACTGTTGCAATGTTTCACTTCTCTTTTCTAGGCTTACACAATTAAATTATAGTAAAATTGGCCAATGATATCTCTTATAAATGATGGGGAGGGAAAGGGGGGGGAGATGTGGAAGATTAAGTTGAAATACCGACCTCTCCCCATTGCCATTGTTTCACTTCCCTCCTCTTTTACTATCTTCCAGTAGCATATATAGCATATTTTCCTAACAGGCTACTCCAAAGCCTTCATATACCACTAGATAAAAGTTCATTGACCTACCTGTACAGTTTCAAGAGCAGTCGGCCCTCCTAGAATTCCCTTGAAGAAGAAAGCATTTAGAAACTGTTTCATCAGCCACTTGGACCGCTTGTCTGAGACAGCCCTCTGTTGCATTTGAATAGCTCTGATGATAGGACCTAGGCCTGCCTTCCAGAGAGCACAAGTGTTTTTTGGGGCCAAAAAGTAAAGGAGCTTGTTTTCAATGATGCTGGTCCCATACAAAATGGCAAAAGGAAAAAGTTCATAATCGGTGGAATGTGATATGTGGGTGCAATCCAGCTCATCGGCCTCGGACAGAAGTTCTTTGGCATAGGTCAAATCTAGGAAACCTTCCTCCAGACCCCCTACAATGTAGTTGGACGTACTATACTTGCTGGAGAGAATAGAAAGACTAGCAGATAAAGAACCATTGGGGAGGTACTTCTGTTGCACTTTTGTCCAAATTAAAACGGCGTTACTCTCATCCAGTCGAAGGAAACATTCTGAATACTTGCTGCCCTCATCATCTACTCGAAAGAGCCGAGAACCACGCAGCATACAGTGCAAGGCACTGAGGTTGGCATCCATACACTGTTGGGGCACGATTTCGAGACCATGGGTCTTGGGGAGGGGTTCAATGGATTCTGCATCATCAAAATCTTCACTGCAGCTATGATATGCTAAGTCTTCCTTTTCATAGGTGCCACTGGTTACAGTTGGGCTGTAGAATACAAGCATACATCGTAAAACAAGGACAGGGAAGACAACTACAATTTAGGGTTTGGGGAAGGGGAGTGAGATCTTAGGCCATAATTTATTAATTAACATGAAACATGCAGTACCAATGTAAAAATAGTACATATTCGTTGTTTTGATGGACCATTTCTAAGAGCAATATAATTTCTTTGGAGAGGAGGCATGATTGTATTTCACTACCCTGATCATCCCTCTCCCTTCCATCTATATTACAGTATTTTCCATACTAGCTCTATGCTTTTGATGGATGATGAACTTTTTTGGTTTTACCTTTGGGTATGTGACATGAAAGCAACTTAAATGATTTAATTTCTTTGAAGGAGGGCAGACAATTGCATTTAACAAACCTGACACCCCTCCCCCCACACAACTGATATCACACTGGCTGTTTTTCATACTGGCTCCATGCATTTGATGGATAAAAACGTTTTTGTGTTTTATCTTTGTGTAAGTGACATGGCTGCAATATATGATTTAATATATGATTTAATAAATATTCAATATATGATTTAATTCATAGCACTTCACTTAAATGATGGTTACCTATCTGTAGAACCAAAATCTTCTAAAGTGGCATTTTGTTTAGCTAATCTCTGGCAGAATCTCAAGTCTTCCAGAATCCAATACGCTTGAGACATCTTTTCTGTGCTGAGTAAGCCTGGCGATGTTGTTGGCATGTCACCATCTCTAGTCCACCAATCCCACTGTGTGATCTAGTGGAAGAATCAAATAAAAGATCTCCAAAATATATTCCACAATACCAACCTTAAAATGCCAGAATAACACACATAATTCCTTGTACTGAAATTATTATCCTAAGGCACCACAATTCTCCAAACCCCCTCCCCTTTTTGTCCATGTGAAGTCCAAAAGCTGGGATGAAAAATTCTGGCTATAGATAACATGGACATAGTGGTATAACCTCTGCAACATCATGAAGAATCAGAGGAAGACTCTGCTTCATTGGGAGGTGTGTGATAAAATTATCCTCACATCTTTCAAAAAGTACCCTTCTCTGCCAAAATCAACTATTAAGTAGGAATCATCAGAAGACTCTCACAATCTGTCACATATCACCCAAATGGGTAGGTGCACAATTTTTTTTTTTTTCAAAATGAAACTCACCCACCTCCTCACCTCCCCTCCCCTCTTGTCCTATACCCATGAAATGTACAAGTGCCACTTTTATCTAACAACATGGTTAATCTGCAACACATAGCTTACTTCATACATGTCATAGATGGCATGTTTCCTAAATTTATGTGTTTTTGCCTCAGGAAACCTAACTAAACTATATTACTTTGCACCAGAAAATGATCAATTCCTTGAGACCAAATGACCTACTGTTCTATGGTCCTTCTGATAATATCCTTCCTAAACACAGATGAATATAAGCAGGTTATTTCATATAGAAGAGACTGCATCTATAGAAAGCACTGCTTAAAACTACAATTCTTTTTTTCTGGCTGCTTTTAGCTGCTTTTTGAAACATGAAATAAGGAACTGCTTTTTCAAGCACCTTTGGGTCTACTCTTTATATGTGAAGTATATTATTCAAGGTTGGTGGGCAACTACTTCAAAAACCTTTCCAATAATGAACATCACCAAATTGTTTTCAGTTTTGTACATTGGCATGATCTTTAAAAAATGTTCTAATTATTTTTTCCAGGATCATTAGGGAGACATTCCATGGTAATAGTCTGAGGTGGTGGCAATTGAGGTGAGGGGGGATACTGACAGGCTGTCATCGTCACCCTTTTAACCTACCTAAATACCTACCCCCCTCCCTTTACCTACCCCCTCCCTTTTCCCTCCCCTTACCTCACATGCATGTGAATTGTATTTCTTCCACATATCCTTATATCACCAGAGTCATATTACCACCTACGCCTACATACTATTTGCATGATCATGGAATCTGCACCAAACAAGATAACAGCCATTTTAAACTATTCAATTCTGTAAAGTGCGCAATATTAATTTTTATGATTGAAAATGCTGACAGTCTAGAGAAGCAAAATAAAATTTTTTATGCCTAAACTTCAAGCATCTTTTGTTTGAAAAAAAAAAAAATCTACATTATGGCAAACATTGGCAGCTAATATTTGTGTGTTAAAGAAAATCTTGACATAATTCAACCAGAAGATTACCAACTGAGTGTTAATTGTTATGGCTGGTTCAAGTCCTTTTTCAGTTCTCTTGTCACCAGCAGCCTGAGTTTTAAGTGTTTATTTTTACAGCATTTTTAAAGCAATGGCTATGTTATGGGGACATTTGGTCATCACGGATATGGTTACAGAGCCACGGGTGGTAATTTGTTCCCAATATTGGGAGGGACATGAACCCATTTTCAAATAATTTACTCTGTGAAAAATTGAAGTCAAAGGGTGATTTCTCAAATATTAATATTAATATTGGGGGACATGTCCCCTGCCCCCCCCCCGGAATGCCGCCCATGTACACAGCTAAAGATATGAGTACATATCTTTTGACAAGCTTGGGTTTTCTGTTTCTCCCATCCCACCCATCATTTCCACCATGGTCATAGATACATTTCATTTAAATATCATGTGTTTAGACATGCTAGAAAAAGAACAGAGAGAAGTTAAAACTGTCAACTCATCTAACGAATCACTGCAACTGTCACCATTTATTTATGAACTCTTTACATCTCCATGGAAACCGATAGTCCAGTCAATGATGATAATGACCATCGTAATGGTCATTTTAATGACTCTCCCACGCATAAGTTTCACCAGTTTTAATAGACAGTCCAAGGCGAGAGATATATTTCAAGACTGCTTGCAGTGAGAAAGAATTCATTAAGTGGTTCCAATTGCAAAATTTGTGCCATTTTTTGTTTTACTGAGATTTTACAAGAAACCTACGCTTAAACCATCTACATATATATTTTGTTTCACTGACCTCATTAACTGTTTGGTAACCATGAAAACTGGCCTTCCAAAGGATGGCAGGTTTGAAATGTGAGCTCAAAGTCAAATATTTGAAAAAAAAAAAAAAATTCTTACTTTCAACATCATTATTAGAATTTATTGCAGGTACACCAACAGTTTCCCACACAAAATAAACACTGGTATATGTTACAATGAGCTACATACTGTAACTTCAAGTCCATTGTAGATAAATAGTTTGTGTGAACGGTCACTAAAATTGTGGTTTGTAAGTTTTCATTTCAAAAATCCTACAAAGTGCATAAAAATGTGAGTAACAGGCCTACATAAACAGTTAGTGCTGTATGGACATGAATGCAAAGTGCAACACAAAAACTGAAAGGAAATATATGAAGTCATGTACCAAAAAGGATTTGTTCCTTTGCTAGCCTTTGAAAAAGTGGTATTCCTTAGGGAGCTTGCATGCTTGTAAAAGTCAACTAACGCAACCACCTTCTGGAGGACAAACAACAAACAGGGATGCTAGGGTCATGTACTAAAGCAATGTGGTGCGTGGCTTGTTTTCCTCCAGAACAACTAGCTTGTCCGCTGAATTTGATTGACCTTTTGACCTTTGGTGCAAGCACCCTATGACTGGATTTCATTTCTGCAGCAAAAGGTGCCACAATAAAATGATTTTTCACTTTTGGATACCAATTGTGTGTTGTTTATACCTAATTGTTTTGGATGTTTTTGTACAGATTGGCAATGCGTCGCACTCTTACACTCTATACATTGCATGTGCAAGAAAGTGAGTCACAGTTGGCAATGAGACACTTGTGACACTATTTTAAATCCTGTCTGTCACATAGTGATAGGACGTGGTGGGATTTTGGTATGTGTATTCAGGGGCCATGCCCCCAAATATTAAAACTTATTAAAATTACCCAGCTCCCCCCAAAAAAAAAAAATTATAATAATCACACCTATGGTTGCTTAAATCGCCTACATATTTAATTTACAAGTGTCAAGATTTCAAAGAAGAGCGAAAGCTTTGTATTGTAAGTACAGTATGTCTGTCTGACATAACAAACTTCCCATCATGCAGTGTAGCAATGTAAGCACTTAGGTATGGGATACATGATTCTAGCACAAGAGTCAGATTATTGCTTAAAGATAATAAACTGTTTGCAGAAAATTGCTGCACTTCTTTAGGCTTTTTAAACCTGCAAGTTTTACAACAAAATACCTTTGACCTAAAACATCTCACAGAACTTAAAAACTAGACTTTAAAACATAAAAGTAGGTCACCTTTTGTTTCATTTTAAAATACAAAAAATGCAATTGACTACCTTGAAAAAAACATTTCTTTGAAAGATTTGAACTTTTACATGCAAACATGTTATTTAAATGTGGTTTGAAGCACTTTGGTAAAAAGTTTCAATCATTGTGAAAAATTTTAATATCCTGTCACCATAATATTACTTCCATATTTATCAACAAATGGACTTTTCTTTCACTGCTGCTAATGTCACTAAAAGAGTAACTCATGTAGTTACAGCAATAGAGGCTATGTTCACAAAATGCTTTGCTACTATTTGTTCCAAATGACAGTGGAATTGGCAGTTGCCTTCTACAATAGCATTTTCAGAAATTCAGATTACCCACAAAGAATTCAATCTGTCTTCATTTCCTATTAAAATTTAAACTTAATTTTGAGGTTCCATTCCCATTTCTCTGAAACTTGGGTTTGTCTGTGCCTCTGTCTGGAGCTACTAATTAGAAATAACCAAACACCACAGGTGAGACATTGGGAGTTACCTCTGATGTAAAACCACAAACAATTGTCATTACATGTCAAGCTACAAGGTGCAAGTGATGGAGACACCTTCCAACCATGTCCCCAGGTGGGCCTGTCAACTTGACCTTTCACCTCATTCACACTCTGTGCAAAAGTGCAAACAAACTCAATTATAATCTGTAACTTTTAACAGGAACTAGGAGGATTAGCACGTAGACCAATGAAACGTGTCCTTCTTGGCCTCCATCCCCTCATATAAGATTGATATTTGCTCACAATTGATGGAAATGTGTTTTGAAAATCAAGCAAAACTTCCATACAGTCAAAGAGTCGCACCTTTTAGAAAAGGAAAATTTGTTCATTCTGTGGTGGCAATGGAACTGTCACTTTCATTAATCATTTCATTAATCAACCAGCACAGCAATAGTTAAACCTTTTTTCTATCCTCTGATGGTTTAACCAGACTAAGTGAAGGTACCTGTCACCATTTCTTTGAGCAAAATGCATTCTTGACTGGAAAGTCAAATCCAGGTCACCTCTATTAAGTTTGACCATTACAGCGGGGTGTCACTATGGTCCATATTTTTCAAGAGTTCAGCAAAACTATTGTGTTGGACACCCCGGCCACGTGAAAATCCTGGTGGTAAATATACCCACACCTCGCAGAATGTTGATACTCCATGACTTGTACAGTATATAACATTACTGTAGATTGACATAGCACCAAGCCCTCATTTTGTGTTTGCTAAGCTATTCTTTTGAATCTCACTGTGGAATTGCTGAAAATTGTGTTTTATTGCACAGTCATTCCAATGAATCAAGCTATCAAACAAGTTTATTTTTGACGTTTTCACATGTTTTGGCTTTTTTCATTTGGCAGGAGTAAAGGGACTGAAGTTGCAAGTAAAACACAAGACTGATTGTTGAAAGGGTAAGTGAATGCCAATGTGTCAGTCTGTTGTACCTATTCTAGTTGGACATGTAAACCAGTCTGCCAGCAAGACAAGGTTGAACATTCATTTTGTATTTCAATGTTCATGAAATTGATCAGGCTTTATTTAGCAATCTTCTAAGATGAAGCTTAAAATGAAAAAGGTTTTATCACCTGTTTATGAATACAATGAAATGAGAACCAAAAACAATGACAATTACATCGACTAAAGCATTAAAACATCTCGTCTCTTTGAGTACATTTCATATTCCAATGTTCCAGTTACGGATTTTGATTACATTTATTATAATAATTTGGGAATTCAAGAAAACAACATGCCCATGCAATTTACATATATATTATCAAAACCAGGTATAACAAGAACCATTTATAGATTCAGGTGAACACTAGCTTAAAAACAATACCATTCGTTCCATTTCTCTCATGAGTCATACACAGATCCACAAACATATAAACAGGTTTCAGCAGGCCCATAGTCATTGTAAACAATGAAAGGGCAGGGTGGAGGGAGGGAGGGGTCCATCAATGTAGAAGGACTGCCATTCTAAGGGCTCCCCTTCCCCTTTCAGACATTTTTGTTTATCTTAGGGTATATGATACCAAAGTGTGCATTACTTTCCATTCACTTTCCCAACATCAACATTCCATTGGTCTGTCCCCTTTTAACACAACTAGAAATTGAAATATGTGGTGAAGGTGTGAACTTTCCCCTCATGTCTCCCCCCCCCCCCACCACACCTGCTATGGACCTGCGTCTCCAGAATTTTGAAATTGGTAACATGATCCATCCCTTACCTCTCTCTCCATCTCAAGCATACTCATAGACAAAGCAGGAGACGGTTCCTCCCAAACAGCCACCAACTGATCCAGGAATACGCCAAAGTAAGGGACCACCTTACACCCTGGTATCCTCAGGGACTTATCTAAGGCGTCCTGGTAGTCAGCTTCGCCCTCTATGATAGCTTGGTGAAGGTGCATCAGTGAGGAGATGTTTGTGTTGTCTGCTTCCTCCAAAACATCTTGTAACCTGTCAGATCTGAGATTAAAACTTGCTGTGATAACTTTTAATTCATATTTGATTTTGGAAACATGGCTTGATAAAAAAAAAAAATAAAAACACTGAAAAATTAATTTATGGTAAATATTGCATTTAAAATGCATCAACATGGCATACAAAGAAAATACCTTTAATTATACTGTTACACTTTTCAGTCTCACCAATAAACTCTGGCAATAAGTTTATCTCCTCAAAATATGATGCATTACAAGAGTAACAGATGTTGCATCATTTGAATTTTTATAAGTCTGATTTAAGAAATTACTTGTATGCAACAAATAACCAAATTTCTTCCTGTGAGAGCCTTATTTCTTCAAAAGAAATCTAACTTAGTGCCTAATTTTGAATAGTCTATCATTTTGTATCTATAAATATTGGTTTAAAATTATGAAAATTTTCTGTGAAACAAATGCAATATTTCCTTTAAGTTTATATGGGCAAGGAAGGGGTGTGGGAGAGGGGGAGGGGGTTGAGGAGATCACCATAAGGGCTAAATGCTTTTGCCGAGGATTAAAATCAGACAATGATCCTTCATTAAAGGATAAACCAACGCATCAAGAAAGTATTTTTTTGTCTTTTCATAAACAGACATTCTGTTTCAAGGAAAAGACCCCACATGCAGTCAAGAAATCAGCATTACAGGACCCACAGTATTTATAAACGGACAGATCATTTCTCAAAATTTACATTTGAAACATGAATAATTTGGAAAGTTACCTCCTAATAACCACATTGAATATATGTAAAAGCTGTTGTGATTTTATGACAGACTTTTAAGTCATCATTTTTTCAAATCTCACGTCTCCTGTTGTAACCAACCTAAGGAAGGTCATTCATTTTGCTTTGACTGAATTGCACCTTTCTGTTTTATCATGTACATAACCTAAAATTTAGGGGCTGTTTCTTCTTTATCGTATACCCACAGCGGCGATTTATTCTCGATATTGGGGGACATGACCTCATTTACAAATAATTTACTGTGTAAAAATTCAAAGCCAATGGGCGATTTCTTAAGTATTTGGGGGGGGGACATGTTCCCCTGTCCCTTCTAGGATCGCCGCCCATGTATACCACTTACTGTAACAATCTAGACAGGTGTCGCAAAACAATAAACAGGACATTGTGGTAGGTGTGCCTGGCACTTAGTTGTGATAGGGGAGGTAAGTAGGAGGGAAAAAGATTGTATTATCCATTCATACCTCTATAACAAACTAACATAGGCCAGAGACCGTTAAGCATTGCATGTAGGCCAAAAAACTGTTCTGTTATATGGGAAAGGAGCTACAACAGGAAGAGATCGTTAAAAACATGAAAGCCTGAGCTTGTCCAAAATGTGGGCATTCTGGCCTGCACGGCATGCCACAGGTTGTCACAAACTCTACACTGCCAACAAGATATCAACTCACAACAGAGCTTCCAGGACTTCCACAACAGCCTGAAAGTTACCCATGTTCCAGCAAGTGTTGGCTAACTCTACAAACTGTTGCATCACAGGGAACTGATTCTCTTGAGGAACATCCAAGATTGTGTCCACTACCCATTCTGTGACCTGAGAAACAAAAGTGAAACTGACGATATTATAATTATTCACAAAATGGTGGCAAGACATGAGAAAACTTTTCCAAAATTTTTGAAAATCTTTAAAATTTTGGGACAACACATTATAACATTTCTCAGGGGAAAAATATTTAACCAAATGACAACTTGATAGGTTGTTTCATTTCTGCTAATACATGGGAATCTTGCAGATCATTTATTTAGAGCCTCTTGTATTTGTTTGTGTACCAGTACCACAGGTATGTAAACTTAATCTGCAAATTGCATGTATCTCAACTAGGCTAGAAGGCTGACACCAACAAAGACAGAAAAACAGGCAAAAAAAGTTGTATTAAAAATTTTGAAGTGTCATCTTTCCCCAACCCCTCAAAGCCCCCCCCCCCCAACGAAAATGAAAAATTGTAGCTTGGTATCTTATCTATTTTCAAATGGTATATAAACATTTAAAATCTTTGGAGAATTTTCATCTTAACAGACAGAAATTGATGCCTCAATTCAATCTCATGGTGGAATTCTGCCATTGGATTCTTGACCAAGGATTCAAACCTGGAATCACTCGTTCCCCAAGGAAGGGGGGATGTGATTAGGTGAAAGGTCCCCCTCCCCCTTGTAAAATAGGGAAAAAAAGTTATACCTAAAATTTTCATTTCATCCAAAATTTTAGTTTCGAACTTGAAATCATTCTGTGCCCATCATATGCAATATTGTTACCAATTTTCTTTTGATATAAGAATGGAGGCCTTGTACATTTGCCATTGTTATGCAATTATTCTCACTACAAAAGGTATGCATCTTGTTCATTACCTGTCTGGCTCGGTTAACATTCCTTTGGTGTACACCCGGAAAATGAACAACTTTTCCGGGTATCACATGATCTACGAAGCCACCACAATCTGAATTCTTTATTTGGAAGCAATTTGGTTAACAGTCCTTTGGTGTTTCCAGACAAGGAATTCAGATTGTGGTGGGTTCATAGATCACATGATACCCAGAAAAATTGTTTTTATTTTCCGGGTGTATACCGAAGGGAATTAAACGAGCTGAACACATAATGTTCTGTCTATATGATAAAACTTATCCTGAAGGAACATCGGGTTTACTATTCTAGGGATATTTATGCTTCCCCTGAAGCATGCTGCAAGCTGTAAATTCTGGTGGCTGATTTCTTCAAATTTCAACAATTGACGGTATGACTGCCGTATACATGTAACTGAAAAATACAGCTAATACGGTAAGTATACACGTCAGGGGTGAGAAACGCCCTGCCTGTAAAACCAATTTCATTTCATCCCGCTGTATGGTCCAAGAGGCAATTTATAAATGCAATTTCTTCAACTTTCAAATTACAAATTTTATTTTTAAGCCATCAGTTGACAGTCTTTCCATTGCCCTATATTTCTTTTTGACAATCTTCTATGCCCATAAGGAAAACTAACACAGTCCCCATTTTTGGCCAAAAAAATGAGATTAGAGATAAGTTACCTACCTCACTTTGTAACACTGAATGCTCTACTTCACATAAATTGGTTCTTAAATAAATGTCAATCACCTTCCAAGAATAAAGAGACTACTTGAAAACAATCAGTTTGTTAGCATACAGAATGCACTATACATAGCTTGTCAGTATTAGAGAATATGTGTCTACAACCAAATGGTGGCTGGATCAATAAATTATGTGCACTCAGGGGTGAACCCTAGTGCTGGCAGTAATTGTGGTAGTATACCATCAAGTGATGAATTACTACTCCTCCAGAGAATTTGAGGACCGTTATTCAATGGACTGGATTTCCACCTAACACCCCCCCCTTTTGCAAAAGCCTGGTGCCACACTTGCCTTGAATTTAATACTGCTCCATCTTAGACACCACCATTTTTCCATAGCGATCACTCTACCGTTTCTACATGGATTCCCTGCACATCACAATAACGCTTGACAGCTCCCTGGTTGAAGCAGGTGAATTAAGCCAACCAGGTCACTTTTGTTACTTTAGAATGGACAAACATAACACCCTGAGTTATAAACAGAACCAAGAAGCAGTCTTTGTAGTTACAGCAGAATTCACTATTTCAACTATAAATCAGCTCATAAAAATCTAGTATTTATTCCGATGGGTAGTTATGTGCATTCTTTCTTACCTTTTTATCACAATTCTTCAAAGCGCACCATCAAAGCCCACATATAATTTTATGATGGGAAAGGGAGTTGACAGAAATTCCTGCTAGAGCATGCACTAAACCATTGATACATCTTACACCTGCACTAGAAATACTCCAGCAAATGTCTGTCCTAAATGCTTACACTTAATTTTAATTCAGCTCAGAGCCATTGACAGAGAGTTAGATTACAGAGCCAAAATCAAATGGGGTGGGAGGAAGAGAGAAGGGGAGGCAGAAACACTGCTGGTCAAGTCAGGGGGTTGGGGCGTTGAGGAACAAGCCCCCACAATTGTTCAACACTAAATTTCATGATTTGACCTTCCTGCAGGACTGGCAAATAGAGTCCAATGGTAGTAATGAGGGCTATGGGAGGGTGGGGGGACGATAAGCGGGGGGGGGGGGCAAAGTAGATTTCATGATTTTTCTTATCATAAGAAGATATGGAACACCTGAAGGATAGGAACATTTCAATGTGAAAAGAATGGAATGGGATGCACAAGGATATTCATTCCCCTCCACCCCTTCCCCTCTACTCCCCCCCCAAAAATCCAATCAAACTAGATTTTATGATGAAAAACTGCAAAATGGAACACATGAATGATCAAAATAACTGAAAAAATGATGTGAAGGTGGACACCCCTCTTCTTTGAGCCCTCCCTCCAGGATGGCAATTCTCCTGCACTGATGTCCCACCATTCACATTTTTGCTTCTCTAGCTTGACTGTAACCAGAAGAATGCAATGCTTTGACCCCATGACCACAGCTAGCATATACAATGTATGCACTGTCAGAGACATGCCAGTACCGTAACAAATAGAATATCTGTACCAAAGCATAATAACATAAATTCTTTCAGCTGCATGTCATTTCATTTTTCCTGAATAAACATTCCCTCTAAGTAAAATGACTCCACCACCCAGTCAGAGAGACTGCTGGTGCCCTAAAATTTAAACAGACATTGTCCTGTCAAATACTACGTTAGATTAACTTATAGAAAAAGTCACACACAAGAGAAAAGTGTAACCTCCAGGCATTGAAATGTTGTATGTATGTATCATGGTGTCTAACAAATATACTTATGTTTGCTACCCATGGGAGACAAATGTTGTGGGTGGTTTCAAATCCATGCTCTATTACCCTGTCAAGGATCTTCAACCCATTTACCCCACAGTCTCAAGGTCTAAAGCCTCAGGATGATCTTTTACTGAAAAAATTGAGAGTAAAGTAAACAGAACAGCAAAACCTTTATAAGCAAGAGTGCTGGTCTTTCCACAAACTGAAATGTACATGCCACTTTTCACTGCATTTGTTAATTCTTAATGAAAATGAAAACAACAATCCCAAGAGAGAGGATTTTCTCAATTTCCAGCTTGTATCATCCCTACTCCAAAAGTCTGTCTCCCTTCCCCAAGGTAGGGATCAAGGAGGGGGGGAAGGAATGGGCACAAAGGACTCATGCTTCCATGGATACTCCCTTTCCCCAACTCTCCTCTGAAAAAAGATTGTCATTATAGAAATTACAGCTATAAGCTACATTTAAGATAATAAGGAGTCGTAACTCAACCTTAGTTTGGAACATCAGCTAAAAATCTTACAAATCTCTCCTTAATTCCATTCCAAGTATCTTTTGTTGTGTCTTTAAATACTATTAAGCATTCACAAAGATATTCTGCATGAAATTTTAGTTTTAGTTAACACGGAAATAATACATGATGCAGAAGAGCCATACATGAAGTACACTATCTGGATACATACTTATTCCAACGTAGGTACGGTAGCTATATTTTTTTCTGTAAGTACGTACAGGGGTGGCAGGTAGGTGGCAGGTAGGTGGC
>WURT03000006.1:433626-443898 GCA_009936505.3 Holothuria glaberrima | reverse complement strand
GTGGACGTCATGACTTGGCCGATAGCGTCACGACTTGGCCGATTTTTCAACAATAGAAAACCGCAAACAACAATAGGTGGTCACTGGACCATGTAATCTGCAGTCATGGGGCTTTTTGTCAGTTGTTTGACAAGCTAGGACTTGAAGGACAGGATAAGTTTGTCCAAGTTTCAAGGGAGCGGATTCTCTAATGAAATTCTGGAAATTTTTCACAACAAACGACTTCGTGCTGCAGTAAATTAGGCATGCAAGTGCGATAACCATCGAGAAGGACTCTCAGACTCAGAGCCAGACGATGGAAGGATCTCAGACAAGGGAGCTCCAGTGGCAGCTCCCTGCTCAGAATCTGGCGAAGAGTAGGCTAGATCAGTAGATGTGTTTGCAATTAGGGTCGTCCTTCAAAACTATGCAGGTAATTTACCTTTGGGCAAACATGTTATCAATCTAATTTAAAGAGAATTTCAGTGCGTTTGGTGAGTAAGTATCATTTTAAAGAACAAGCCATTGAAAAAGATTTGTGGATTTTTGACAAAAATAGAGGGCCCTCTTCCGCATTCAGCTATGCATGGGTGTCGTTAAAACGTAATTATTTGGCTTATGCATGTGCTCGTATCTTTTTTAAGACAACTTCACCCCAGTTTGGGAATAAGACCCATGAAGTAGAATATTCTGCATTCATCACTGTAGTGAGGACGTCCTTCAAATTTTCAGAACTACTGCAATTCATGCTCTTTACTCGAAAAGATGCTTTTAAAGTGTTTATGAATACTAGCAGAGTTGTGTCTTAATTAAAGAGGTGAAGCATGAATTTTGGCAACTAAAGCATATTTGCACTATGTCGAGGGCGCCCATCAAAATTATGTCTTTGTATTGCTAGAGATATGGTGATTTTTACTCTGGTACATGCTAGTGATTTACTCTCCATATTTACCCCTCTATGAGTGACTTTCACAAAATTCATTTTGGAGGACCAATTTTGTCTATTGTACTACGGAATGTTAGGACTAACATATTTCACTTTGACTTTCAACCTCGTTTAATTAAGCTTAACAGGCATATTTCGATTCCCAACTTTGCTCAGTCAGTAGAAGTACCATGACTTGCCAGCCGGAGGAGACCAGGGTTCCCAATTTGGTGAGGTGGAACAAGTAACCAAAAGCGGGTTGTTAGGAGGAAAGCAAAGCCAAATTTTTCCTCGTTGTCCTGAGCGCAGAGCATTTTCGGTTTTGATAACAATAAAAATGAAAATTTGTGTTTTTTAATTGAAGCAAACTTGCGTTTTAAATGGAGAGAATTAACACTTTTGGCTTCTGTTGAAGAAACTGTAAAAATTTGTTCATCTTTCTGACTGGTCTGCCCTCCTTGCATGTGAACAAGTACTAAGTTGTAGGATGACTATAGTTCCTGATCGGAGATTACATACTTAATCATACCCAATACGGCTCCTCGATGTAAACGAAAAAAATTCCAGGGGTCCTCCACAACGGGAAGTGCCTTCCACGACAAGGATGGGCATGCCGCCGACAGATACAACACAAGAAGTAGCCCATACAACCCAGAATTAATTGATTATTTGATAATTTGAGGGTGGGATCGGCTACCGCTTCCCTCTATAGCACCAAGCAATTTATAAAAGTTAGGTAACTTTGTCGCGCGAAACGCGTGCCAAATCGTTCTGGATTTCTTTAAAGAGCAAAAGTTACATCAAGCAAATAGTTGAGGTTGCTGATCGCCATTCAAAATTCCCAAATTTTTATCTTATTCACCTTACCGTGACAAATTGGAAGGAGATGACTCGGACCGAAGGAGAATACCCATTATGGGGTTTTAGAATACTTTCACTTATTCAGAGAGTATAGCAGCCACAGTTACCACGACATGTGCACGGGAAGAGCGAGAAAAACTGAAGCTACCAATAAAGCTTTAATGCTTTCACTTTGCTTGCAACGGACGGGTTGACCATATTAAAATTTCCTTTTATGTTCCCCTCTCCCTCCCTTCACTATACCTTGACTTAATCAGCCTGTTAGTTTAAGCTGGCCATTCCCATCAAAGTTCCGGGAAGGGCACTCTTCCTTCCTTGACCCCCCCTTCGCAAATATGTTACAGCCAATAAAGCTATCAGGCCGGTAGTTAAGGGGGGCCAAGGAAGTTCTCAAGTTGGCATTGACTTAAAACATTTTTACACATTTGACCACATGAAATTTTTTTCGCCCCCTCTAAGCTATTTCACTCCTCCTTCAGTACCTTGTCTGGCTACGGGCCTGACAGCCATTCAACATACATTGTGTAGAAATGCCACTAATGAACGACGAAAAATACCTGTCAATTAGAAGTAAATTGGCCAAATAACATGCTTGTGCAATAATAACTTATTTGACTTATGACCTTTAAATGTATCCATATTTTCAAATATATTGAAAGAAACACATTTTCAGTTGAACTGATTTTCAGGACCACAAATCACCACAGGTTTAGGTGAATTTTGTAGACCCTTCCTGCGCTTTAGCTGCCCTGAATATAGAAATCGTATTCTCCTTATTCTGTACAATAGAAAACTATGAAAAGACAGCAAGGAGAAACAGAAAAGTTATGTTTTGTTTACTTTTGATCGGGTGGTAGTTCATTTCCTTCAAGGAATAACAAATGATAGCATCTTTCGACGTTTGGTACCGCGTATGACAATATGTAAATTAGATTTTGTGTCAACGTTTTATGAATGTATATCTGGTTAATTCATGAACCTTTCGAAATCTCCCTATTTATTTGTAAAAACTTATAGACTTCTGCCACTCCCCTTCATTTGCAAGAAATCCCGGTAAAGGAATAGGCTAATTGTATTTATCTGTTTCATTATAACAGTCCTATTGAGTACATGGGCGTCATTAAGGGGGAGGGGTCGGGATGCAAACGAACCCTTTGAGCTTTTTGTTTTTTTACAGGAACGTTTAAAGGATGTACCAAAAATCGAAATATGTTTCTTATGTCATTACAAAGTATAAATTTCTTTTAATATGTTGAATGGTTAATTAATAACAATATAACAATAACATTACTACACATAGAATAACCTGTAAAGAAGGATGCCCTCTCTAGATTTTGACTTCTAGCCCACTGAATGCATGATATAGGCTTACCAGGGCTTAATATCCACCTTCGACTCGACGTTGCTATATTTCAACAATAGGGCGTTTTTAATTGATCGGATAGTATTATGACGAGTTAACTATCCAACAAAAATCTGCCATGTCGAAAGGCACTTTAAGTTTAGGAAATGGTGGTACCGGAATTTGAAAATTAACTTCATTTTATCTCTGTATACGTATCAAAGTGAGTGTTGGGTTAATCATTATTCTAAATTTCAACCAACTTCTTCTGTTCTTCCTCCAGTATTTGCTCGGAGTTTTCAATTTTTACCTTTTCATTACCTATTTTAATGGAATAAATGACGTATACAGTATATTCTAGGTCTGAGAGTAAAAACAAGTAAACTGGTAAAATCACGATGTGGACAAACTTACTATTATCTTCTATAGAGCCTGATTGTTAAGAGACGCTATTCATTGCAGATTTGAACGATTTTCTTAAATTTCTTTGCATTGCAGAGTTCAATTGATTTCCTATTTAAGGTTAGCTATTTTTACCTCTTTAATCTTGAATATTCCATTATATTCCACGAGCTTCCAAAGGATTTTGTTCAGGGAATCCTTTGCCTCTGGATCCTAGCAGTTGGTTCCCTTGACCGAGCCCATGGATCCTGTGATAGGCTCCCAACTTTAAAAGAAAAACGTTCTAGTGCCATTGTCATTTTAAGACTTAAAAGCATCCTCTTTGATCCCCATCCATGGGTTCACGTTTTGCTCTAATATGAAATCATATTTTTGGCATTATCGACTAGCAATATTGACGATGATTTCACCGCATTTATAGGCATTTGAAATGTCTAATTCCTCAGAGTTTCCGGAGGCTTTGCCCCATAGACAACAACCAGAGGCCCTTAAGAGGACCCCTGGCCCCAACCCACTTTTAAAATGTCTGGTGACGCCCATGGAGTATTTAATTACCCGCTTTAATGCTTAAAATTAAAAAAAATATGTAAAGTTTTCAAAAGGCCCAAGTCGGGAGGAGAGGCGCCTACCTCCCGAATCTCCCGAATCTACATTTCCCCTATCACCGCTTCGCGGCTCAACCGCGCCTTTGGAAATCAGTGGACTCCCCTCCTACCGTTAAATCCTGCATCCGCCCTTGCAGCAATGTTTCTAGTCAGCGGGCAGCCAATAAATGAAATGAAAATAAAACTAACTTTAGTTCCTACTTCTGACAAAGATTGCTTGCAACTCATGTCTATTACGCTGAGATGTACAGTGGGCCATTTAAGTTCCCGTCGCGGTAAGCGTCCATTCCTTGAACGACGTGCACCTTTCTGTAAAAACTAAACGAAATGTGATTCGTCTGAAAACGTTTGAGGCCACTTACTTTAAAGTTGACCATAAAAAGGGATATCTTTCTTTAGATTCCCTGGAGATTTTTTAATTCAGCAAGCGGTGAGGAAAGTACAAAAACCCCACTAAGGAAAAATCAGACACCATGCATTAATCGCATTATACGTTCATGCTCAACACATTATGTCCATTGCAAATAAAATGCAAAACATTTCGATACATGCATTTTTGTTTAACCATCTGAACTGCATACTCAAGGGACCGCAATATCTGAATAGACGTAGAAATTAAACCTATAAAGGAGACACAAGAGAGCAGTGATAGTAAAAGTGATCAAGAGAATTAAATACCCATTTAAGACCAAGGACCAGATATTTCAGTATGGTATTACGGCCGAGGAGATGAAAGCAGAGACATGTGGAGAAATGCGGCATATTTTATCCCAAAGCAATCTACGTTTTTCTCATCTCAAATTCCTTTCTAACTTGGAATGATTACAAATTTAATTACAAGTGTCAACTCAGGTCATGTAACGTAAATTTTATTATCCACCATTTGTGGGCTTCTCACACTTTTGTGGTTGGTCAGTATCGTAAAATAAATTTCTGAAGACCTAAAAGCTCTCAATTCGTTAAGTCCTTGCTGGTGGGGCTCAGTTAGTTGATAAACTGGTAAAAAATGCAGACGTAATGACATGTATACAAATGGTTATATCCATTAACACTTAATGTTTGCTAAGTTTATGTCGACTACGTCCATTCAACCCCGTATAAAGGGGTTGTGAACTTGAAAGATTGAGATTAATGCTCAAGTCTGTAAGTATTCATGTTTATGTTTATATTGTGAACACTTCCTATGTTATACACGAGGAACAACTTTCCGGACAGATGCTGCACGATTAAAAATGACGATTTCATATCAAATGAAAACTTGGGTACACCTTCAGTTGTGGTTTCCTTTGATTGGCAAAACAAACAGTCTTCAAAACATATTTTTTAGGTGAAGGAAAAGACGCTCCTTTTTAATTTTTTGACACTGTTTTCTTCACCGTTACTGTCTGGGTTACCCTTTTCGTGACCGTGGTAGTTTTTCCTTTTGTTGCTGGTTTGTTCTTAGGACCCTTGTATGGGACAACGGCTTTTTGCTTCGGCTTGGATACAACCCCTGCTCTCTTTCGCGGGGCAAATTTTGGTCTAGAAACCTTCCCTGTGACCGATCCACGGGATCGGAAACTACCAGAAACTCCTGTCTGGCGTCTTGGCATGATTTCTGAAAAGATACAAAATATGTTTCACAATGTAGAAGGGTTCTGCGAAAATTGATTCTCTGATTGAATAATCAGTTTTGATATTCAAATGCCACTTAGACGTAATGCAAATTGGAAATACCTGGAATGGTGCAATTAACAATATTTTTGATACTTTCTTACAATCACACGGTGTTTCTCGAGTTAACTTGAAAGCACAGGCTAATAAACTGTACAAATCTCTAGTAACACCGGTTTTATTAACGAAAGCTTCAGTTTTACTATATTCATTCTAGTCACGTATTCAAGAAAGCAATATTATGTGCTTTTGTAAATAATACTTATTCGTATTATGCTGATATCACCACCGGGGTACCTCAAGGTTCTGTTTTAGGATCTCTACATTTTCTTAATTATGTTAATGACATTCACAATGCTGCCCCCATTATATCAACTCGTCTTTGTTCTGTCGATGCGAACGTTTTTCTAGCCAGCAAAGACTGTACCCAAAACTTTAACTAAAATGATCACTGATACACTTATCCAATTGAAAAATTGGTTCGAGTCAAATAAACTTACCCTTCACGTAGATAAAACCTCCTTCACAATCTTTCATTCGAGGGAAAATTTTAAGCATGCTTGCGTTGAAAGCTTTTGCTTTGATTGTACCAGGATTAGGAAATCGCATTTTACAAAGTACGTAGTTAAGTTATTAACGAGAACTTAACATGGAAGCAGCATGTGAAAAATTTACGCAATTCCTTAAGTATATTGGTATTTTTTATCATATAGGTGACATTCTCCAAGCTGATTCAGATTTACTGCACTTTTATTTATTGCAGGGCTTACTTATGCTGTTGAAGTCTATGGCACAGCTTGTGCTACTGTCTTCAAACCTCTCCAGAAATTTCAAAACAGAATACTCAAACTTCTCCCAAAGAAACCAAGACGGTTTAACACTAATCAGTTGTATTTGAATTGTAACGTGTTAAAAATCAACGATATCTACACGTATTGCAAGAGTGTAATTGTATTTAAATATTGTAACGATATGCGACCGGAATTATTGTCCAATGTAATAAAACCACCTCATGTAACCCAAACCTCATCTCAGCCCAGCCACAATTGCCTTTTTTCAGTAACAAATCATAAAACTTTACAGGCCAAATTAGTTCACCAGAATTATTGTTGTTGGCGTAAACTTTCCTCTAGTGTAAGATCGAGTCCTTCTCTTTATTCTTTTCAAATGAACTTGAAATCTTTCCTTATAAATAGTTATCTCTAGCAAAGTTCTAGTTAGTACACTTAATGCTCTTCACCATGACAAGTTACTCTCTCATTCGTGATATCATCTTTTGGTTTATGTTTGTATGGCTACTAGCCTAAGTTGATAAACAGTATTGTTTTTCTAGTGTCCATCATATGTACTATTTGTATGTAGTTGTCAAACGATACCTTTGTTGAAAATTGTTGTTCATATGGGATATAAATTGAATTGAATTGAATTGACACCTGATGACTAGTATTTTAAGATACCTTATTTTGCTCACATTACTTTCCTAATTCATTTAGACATTTGGACATTAAAAAATCTTTATAGTCTTATTTTTTAATGCAAAGACCATCATTTCCGTAGTGCCTGCGATCCATTATACACATGTAATAGCAAAAATACAGTACTTGCGACAGTTCTGGTTATTTACCTTTTGTTCAGGTAGTGTGAGACAAATAAACTGTCACGTGACCTGGTCTCTATAACTACATTACGTTTATGACAAGCTGTTGCTTCCCTAGACATAATCACGTGCACCCGTGCTGGTGTAGATGAAGTAGTTGAGGCTGTATAGCCACAACATTTAATGGGAGAAGAGGCGCTTCTCAATTTCGTGGGAGAAATAAAAAGAAAAGAAACAGAGGTTCATTTTCACAATTAAAATTTCTAGGGGGACAACTAGGGTAACAAGACTTTTGCCGCTTCTGCCCCGATGCTTCCATAAGTATCCAAACTTGCATACAACAGATTCCTTCTGAATGACTCTCTTTTTCCTGTGAAATTCCTCAATATTGAGACCTCTCTGACCTTAGCAATTTCAGATGCCCGAGCAGACTTTGTTACTGCAACCTTGGTAAGAATTGTGATTGACTATTTATTTGCCGTTGTAACCACATTATCACTTAAAGGTATATGAATTATTTAATGAGCTGTAGGGTCTCATTTGTTAGAAAGTGACACAGGGAGGACAGTCACGTTGTAAAATCTTTTTGCGTATATGTGAGCGGTGATGAATTAAAATAATCACAGGAAAGCGATATAGAAAAACCCTATCAGATTAAATTATTTCCCTTAAAATATGTGACCTAGATAAAATGCGTTTACTGTACCATGGACCTATTACGTAAAACATCCATGACTATAAACACTGTTGAAATGATTCGTTTTTTAATCTGTGGATGTCTCCATTATTTTCTAGGCTGTAGCCTATATTTATCAAAATGGACAAATGACGAACTGAAAATGTAAAATACTAGGAAAGGAAATAGGATAAAGAAGAGGAAAGGGAACTGACATTGACAAGTAACGGCATTGCTTAGACTTTGGGAATAATGTGCCCCCTCCCCCCGAAAATCTGTAAACATTTAAAACTGGTTTGACCCGTAAGCAGGGATCAATTGGTCTACCCAAGCTAGCGGCCCTCAAGTGTTTTATTCCATTGGAAGAACAATGGAATTTCTTAAGGAATAACTGGAAAAAGAATCCCACCAACAAGAACTACAATGAATTACATTGCCCAATAAATAACAAGAAGTGAAAAGAAACGTGACGCTATAATGACACATTGATGACAGAGATATTTATCCCGAACTTCTCAGAATGAGTACGTTTATTAAAATTTGCCATTGATGGAGTTCGAGAGGATTACTTCACCTCAACTTTGAAGGAATGTTTTTAAATTTTCAGGTAGACGCAAAATAATCAAACGCTCATTTTCAGGGATCTTGACCAACCTAAGTACAAAACCATTGACAACGTGTAACCTTTAGATATCTCACAAGTACGCATTTGATTGAGTTTCTTACAAAGATCCGATTAGCTAGTGCAACTCCAGATCATGAAGCCCATTCAGAAGAGCCAGATTAAGGTTGAGGCTTCAGCCCATGGCCGACTGAAAAAATAGGCCTCCAGAAGCATCGTGAGAAATATTTTGCACGATCCTTTTTAGCTTAGCTGAAAGCTTCAGCTGAGCTATAGCTATCGTACGCGGCAGCAAATGTCTGTCACCTGTCTGTCACTTTTCGACATTGTGATTAAATGCGTGGCATTTCGTTATTAGTTCATAGATTTTATTGAATTTTGGCTGACGTGTTGGTGAGGAATATATCTGAATGATGCAACCATTTTCGATAAATATGAACATTATTTGACTTCGGGAGAGGGTTTTGTTTGAAAATGTAAAAATCCCTACTCTTCCTTCAATTGTGCACCAAATGTGCTGAAACGTTTCATATAGATAGTTTGAAGGGTGCTGAACAAATCTTAATTTTTTCTTTTGATATTATTATCATTTGATGACTTAAAACAGCATTTTTGAAAACAATTCTACGAATACTGTAAAAATTTTAATGTACAGAACGTCGAGACTCGAGACTCCCAGTTACTGACATTATCATTAAGGCCGAAGACAGTAGAATACTTTGTGTACAAATAAACTACTTACTAAAGTTTACTGCACCCATATAAATGGACAGGACGTCTCGTACTTAATCGTGTGGAAGCGTTTCACAAAGTGCAGTATATCGAGGACGATGATTTGAAGCTGGGGTTCTACTTATGAATGCCCGATATTGTTCGTCGGTACAATGAATACCAGACCTGTGTGAATGATTGCCTGTGTTATATTTTTGACTGCCTGACCTGTGAATGAATGCCCGACTTGTGAATGATCTTAACCTGTGAATGAATGCCAGATCTGTTAATGATTGTGTGACCTGTAAATGATTGCCCAATTAGGAAAAGTTTTATTTTGAGGCTATGTAAGGCAGCACCGTTATGATCACTATAGAAAGATCTGGGCATAGATGGAAGGGGGGTTAATTTATATGTGTGGTTGTTATGGATCGTGTGTGAGTTGGTAGGTCTGGAGGAAAGTTCAACCAAGGGAAGGCTGGCGGGAGCCCCAAAACTCTAGAACAGGCTTTTTTCAGTGGGACTGAAAAGTTTCGGAATTTGCTTGCTTTTCTCCATTTAAACAGTGGTAACTTTTGTTTTCGTCCAATCTAGTCTACTAGTAAACTACTTCAAGTTAAGGTGAATGTCATCACAGTTTTCGTCAGCTTGAAACTTGGAAATTTATACTTTGACCTTGATTTCCGAATCCAGCAGTGCAGTAACACATTTTTGCAGTTAACCTTAAGGTACTGGGCATCCATTTGTAAAACATTTCCACGGTTTGATTTGTATTTCCACGTATGATGTGACTAGAATCTGATTAAGTCGCTAAATTAATTACCAAATGAATCATCAACAATGAAAATCGGTTCATATTTAGTGAAGTTATGCACGGAAATAAAATTCAACAATGCCAG
>WURT03000006.1:423140-433526 GCA_009936505.3 Holothuria glaberrima | reverse complement strand
ATGTATCGACCGTTTCCACCTTTATCAGAATGTTGATGTCGGTGTCACAGTGTCAACTCTTTTTTAAAGGAGTAACAGGAAATTAAATTGCCTGTTGCATCACATTCGAAGAAATTGAAAGAGCGACACCAACACAAATTTTACGGTGACAACTACGCGAGACGTTTTCGAGGTTAGGTTACCAATTACACAGGTGTAAAGCGTCGTCTCCACGATTATACATTTTGGCAAAAGCACCATCATACATTTATATGATGATGCTAATGGACAAACGAATGATCGTGTGGACTGCTCTCCCAAAAACTTTGAACAACGGCCAACATGTATGATAGTGTTCAAACTTTTAGCTGCATGTTTCATCTTCCCAACAAGTGATCAAACATTTGTAAGACCATGGAAGTACTACCTCGGAGGTAGTACTTACATCATTCCATGGTATGACGATGTTCACGAACAAACGTATGATATGGTCGTCTTTCACTCTACAAGTCCAGATTATTGACTCCCGAGGTGGGGCGAGGGTGGGGGCGGGGAGAGGGCCCTATGCTATGCGTATTGACCAGCCTTATTATTTTGGCTGTGAGGGTTTCAACAAGGTTGATTGCTCTTGGCATGGGCGTGACTACTCCTGGACTGTTCTCGGGAGGGGAGAGGGAAATGTTTCAGACCACCTTCCTGGCGGAAAAGTGGAAGGGGAGGGGTACATCCCTTCCCTTGGAGAATTTTTTTTAAATATATGAAGATATTTAGATGAAATTTTTAACTACAGTTTGTGAATATTTAAAGAAAATTTATTGAAAAAGATGCATTGTGTTATATTTTAAAAAATGTTTGACAAATAAGGGGGTTTCGTCCTTGAAAAGGGGGGGTATACTTTAACACCCCAGATTTTTTAATGGAAAAGCTTTAACCCTCCTATAACCTTGCCCCATCCCCTATCACCTAGTCACCCAGCTTCCCCGCTTTATTAGCCAATGTAACTTCGGAGGAACACAACATTGCAACAATGCAAACTAGGGAACTCTTTCCCCTTCCGATTTTATGGGAACACGATTATTTGCCCCCCACCTTGACTACGGGCCTGATCATGATGCAATCAGATATTACGATTACGTTATCATCCATAGGCCTAAATGAAGCCCTGTGAGAGTACAGTATATATTTCGTGTTATTTACTTTTCAAAGCATATTCCAATAGCTTCTCACAAGGTTGTTATGTGAAAGAGAAAAAAAACAAATCAGTCCCCGTATCAATATGGTACTTTATCCTAACTCAAGATATCTCATTTTACATAGGTTCCTCAAAGTCTAGTCCTCATCAAGGTCACAGAGTGTAATGTAAAGTGGGCACATTGCCCCAGAATCCTTTTGTTTTTTATGATTAAATTTCCTATTTTCACTTGAAATTTGATATCCCGTTGGGCATGTTTGAATGTCTTTCCTTGTACATCTAACATAAAACTAGTATGAGATTTGTAGGCAATGGCAACAAAATAATCAAATATTCCTTACAGCGGTTTCATATCTTAGAGAATTGCGGTACAATGGCTAAATCAAAAGCCGGGATGACATCACATATTTCCCATCATGCACTGTGCCTCTGGAAAATTGTATGGTATCTTCCAAATGCTTCATGTAATTGAGATGCGGATTTCACCTCTTCAAACAAAAAAATTCTGTATTTTTGAAAATCATTCAATTTACTCTGCAAATCCTTTTGAGGCATTTTTTTTCTGGTCGCATTTAGCGTATCTGTAGGTTGATTGTGAGTGTAAAATTCATTTACAAAAAAGACATTCTGGAACGTGTATAAATCCTCGACTCTTTGGTTACGGTATTCTTTTTCTCCTTTCTATCACCAACCTCATAGACAGCCCCCATCCCCTCCCCATTGACCATCGACCGTCTGAATGTTCGTTGATCATGCTAGTGTCCCCATATTATAGTTACCCTGCATCGAGCTTCCGGTAATTCACCCTGACCTCCACCGGAGTACTTCACTGAGTAGTGAGCGCCATCAATGTGCCCAAAATAGAGTCCTTGAACCCCTTGCCTTTTAGAGGAGCTAAGTGAGCATCAGTATACATCCATTCTACTATGGTCTCTTTTGCAACATGAGGGGAAAATTTCCAAAACATGAAATATCAAAGTAAGAAATATTTAGGTGCACTTTCAGACGTAAAGGAAGTGCCATTTTTTGCAATCTGGGAGGCATTTTGCTGTGATTTTTTTCGGTATGCTACGCGCTAACTGGTGGCGGCGTTCTTTCAGGTAAAGTATATCCATTCAGTAGTATATTGAATCATTATCGTGGCGGATACTTGTGTCTCATGATAAAATAATTTTATTTTTGTTGCACCTTTACCCGAGCCCGTAGCCAGACAAGGTACTGAAGGGGCGAAATGGTTTCCCGGGGGGAGGCGATTTTTTAAGGGGAACAAGTGTGTGAAAATGTATTTAGTCAATGGCAACTTGAAACTTTCTAGAGGGCGAAATTTCTTCGGGGGGGGGGGGCTTCACCCCCTCTTGGCTACGGGGCTGCTTTGGCTTTGTTCAGGATGTCATGTTCAATGATTATGAACATGTTCTCAAAACTTCCGATCCCATGTTGTCCCAAAAATAGTAAAGTAAATAAATAAAATATATAAAAAAAAATATAAAAGTGAGAGTTTCTTTTCAACTTTTGTAGATTTTTTCAACCAGCTTGGGAAATTGCGTCAAATTCAGTGTAAGCGATTTAATTTTTCAAATTTCCTGGCAGAGACCCTCTGACACCATCAGTCTAACACTTCCAACTTCGAGGTGCTTGGCATACCCGGCCATGTGGTTCCCAACTTTCGGTGATAGTGCTTCCCAAAATGGCCGTTGCACTACCACAAGTACTGTTTTCCTAACCCCACTAACTGACCCCGAAAAATCAAAACTTCCTTTGAGAACCTTGAGCTGTTTTTTGCCGCGAACTTCTTTAGTCTGTTAGCAGTAAAGAAACTGTGACGCTGTCTTTAGTGTCTTCAAGTTATCATAGCTTCGGGGAGGGAGGGGGGGGGGTTAAAATATATGTTAGGACGGAGAGATAACTAAAGTGCATCGAGGCAATTGCAATTTTTAATGGTATGCGGGGGGGGGGGTCCTATGGGATCGCCCTGCCCCCTGGCTACGGATATGGGCTGATACTGTTTCTTTTTTCAAAAGTGAAATTTCTGTTATGACTGTCTTTGCTTGGTGACCCGTTTTAAAGCTGAAAAAATTATAATGTTGTAACAGCTCGATGAATCTCATTGGACAAAATGTCCCCAGCTTCCCATCTACTGGTAATCTTACTGTAGACCCGTAAGATAAAGACAAGTCAAGTTTTTTGAATGCCTTCACGTGCACTCCCAAAGCCACATAGTACTATCATCGTCCACAAGTTTTGTGCAAGCAACTTTGTACACAGTGTTTTCCTTTTAGGGCACCGGAAGAGCGCGGAAGTGGCACCAGATAGGGGCATGGCCATGCCCTTCCTCAATTAACTAATCCTATTTCTTCGTAAATTCATATTGTGGGCAAAGGCGCACGGAATATTATTTCGTGTTTGCCCAAGAAAGCTGATAAGATTGCCTGCTTTTTTTCGAAAAATCTGCCTGAATAATGAAGTTTTACCTAAACCAGGGGTTGTAGCTTGTCGTACGCTTATGTTAGTGGGCAAGGTAGATTATGTAATCCCAACGGTGACCAGACTCCACTTACCTACACTTTTCTGTCAAGAAGGGCAGATTTTTCAATAAGAATCCGTCCAAAAATTGGCACGCTTCGCACGCCATAAAAGTCCAAATTGTTTCAGTTCCTTCCATGCACTGGTCTGTTTCGGTGAAGTGCAATCTTCCATCTTTTTACCCCCACACTGAATCTCACATTTTATATCCTGTACTGTCACATGGTACGGTGAGTGACTCAAGGAGGGAGGATGGATCCGACTGGCCTACAGATGTGGTGATTGCTGAATGAGAAACTGCAATACACGTCATCCCCCATAGGTCAACTACCTTACAGTTAAAGGCAATAAGCAGTCGCCCCAAAATTCGCTTGAAAAAATCAGCAAATTCTCGCAAATCTCCGCTTTTTGCATTACAAGCACCTCTGAAGACATTTTGAACATAACTATTACAAACAATAGGTAAAGCAAGGAGAAATTTTCCTTGAATTCCACAAGTCACTAACAAAAATATTGTCACATGATCAAACTAGGCCATTCATGAACTAGAGTGACGGGGCATACTAACTCTGATTGGGGTGACTACTTTTTCCCTGTAAGCTCTTGCTTCAATGGGTATAGACTCTTCTACGTGTCCCTAAAAGTGTCGGCGCGCTTGGCGCGCTGCTCAATTCCACGTTTTCTGAAAACCTAAATCATTACCGAACTCGGCACATCAAGTGCACAGTCCAAGTATAATGTGAAATATATTCTGTGTAATGGGATGGCACCATTTTCTATAAAACTTTCCCCGTCCCCAAATCGGTACCCATCCCCAACCCCCCCCCCCCCACGTCGGTATATATCACAGAGATTTACGTATACACGCCATCATAAATTACGTGTAGCTCGTGGCGATAGTAGGTACGATACATGAAGGCATCAGAGCATCCTGCCTCCCACTTCAAACTGACACACCTCTACAAGTAGGCCTATACAGGGAAAAAAAGTAAGGGGAATTTTCAAATTGCTTAATAAATATGGTTGAATTTTATTATCATGGTATTTCATTCAGTGATTTCAGTATGACGCAAATTTGTAAGAAGTTCCTTTTTTGACAGTTAGACCTACAGTTTTCAGTTACACTATAGAATTTGGACGTTCCGTCATTCAAATTTTGTCCAACGTCTTGGGAACATCATTTTAGAAACGTGTTGTATCCTTACATAACCTCTCAACAGTGACTTGTTGAGGTGATCCCTTCACCTAGCGCTATCTCGTTTGAGCGAGAGAACGAACACGGCCTACGAACTCACTTTCATGTTGACCTTTTGACCTTGGAAAGACCGCAGTTCTAATCTGTGGAATGTTGATTACTGCGCACTATAGTAGTGTGTGTAGTACGTACTGTCAACAAGCACTTCGTCAGCTTTACTATCGGAACGCATTTTCAACTTGTTATCGAAAACTATATTTCAACTTGTGAAAACAATACCGAAATTGGCGAAAAATGTCTGAAACTTTTTCATTATGGGAATAGAATATCGAGAGGAACTAGTTGGTAAAAGATTTCTGTGTGTCACTGGGAATTTAAAGCCAAAAACACCAATTTCCGAGTGGCCGTGGCGAGCAGGCATCATACGGGCCGTCGATAAGGCTACACCGGTTGTGCACGGCAAGGACGCAATTGTAAGTTATCCTCACCTTTAATACTTTCTCGCTCACCCAATCTTGAAGAGCCTAAAGAGTTTTTAAATTACAAAAATGGATAAGGAAGCCTATTTTTGTTTTTCCAATTTGCTATGTTCCACAAGTCAAGTTGCATCAGTAACATTTTGTTCTTCCCACAGTGGTAATGCTGATTGGAACTTGCTGTTGCAGTGTGTGACAGGTGTATTTTAGCCATGTACATTGTGCTTTGTAGGTAAGCATAAAGGCTACTTTCAGTAGCAATGCTTGCAAGCTTGAATCAATGTTCTTCACTGTCATGGCTTAAATTCAAGGTATTTTGGCTGGACAGGTACTTTGTCTTGTGCAATAAGAAACAACACACATGCTTGGAAGTATTGTCTTTAGTAAGATAGGCCTACATAAAATTGTATGGTGGTAGCCTAGGGGTCTGTTAGTTCAAACCTAAAGAATTGAAATGCCCCAATAATATCAAGACATTCTTTTACAAGTAAAGTGAGGTTAAGTTCCCTCAGGAAAAATGTATTTCTTCTCATTTATTGGTCAGATCAATTCCTGCTTTAGTTGTTTAACTTTAAATATTGAACAATGGGTATTTTCGACATAAGAGTTGTTTGAACTTACAGTAGACCATATTTGAAGATTGAAGCAGCTACTAGGCTAGGCCTGTACAAAAAACAAATATTATAACTAGCCTAGGCTTAATGGTTTAGAAAATTGTTAAACAAATGCAAGATTTCCCATTAAAGTGTAAATTAATTAGCTTTAAAATGCATGCATTTAGACATGTATTTAGAACTTAAATTGTCCAAGGCCTAACTTATACAGTTAGTTGTTTGTTTCAACAGCGTGTAAATAAAATTTATGTCAGTGTTAAAATTTACAAAACAAGAATAACAACAACAGTTTCACCATGCCATAAAGACATGGGGAAAGAAATTTTATCTCCATGATATGCTTGTATTAAGTGAAATCAGTACCTTCCTATCACCTATCTTGCCATAACACAGAGAATTGTAGGTGAACTCATTTAAGGCACATCTTTGTTGTCTTTGCTAAGGAATCATTTTTCAGAAGTACAGAAGCCAACCCTAAAAATGAAGCATGGCTGTATTGAATTTCAAGTTATCTTCTGTAATGCTTGCCTATGTGAATGCTTTTAAAATTTGAAAAGTTGGTTGGTCATGGCTGTTTAATATTTAGCCCTTGCTACAGTTTATCAGCTCCCTGAGGATATTGAAAATCTTATGTACATAACCTGTCAGTGTTATCAGTTGGACAGATGTGAACTTTCCCCCAAGTCACATACTGAGTTACATACAACAAACAGTTGAATTATAACTTATAGTGTGGTCCTACTTCTAAATGCAGGTTCATAGCCAGACACGGTATACAAAAAAGGGCAAGATAATTTCCAGGCCGGGTGAAATATGTTTAAGAGACCGAATACTTGTATAAGTTTAGCCTTACTACTACCAGTCTAGGGTGTTTTCTTTTCCGCTGTAGCCTGCAAATAATGATTCACCTAACAATTTGGAGACAAGCAAGAGAAAAATTGGCGAGAAACATGTTGACTTCCATAACAACCCAATCAACTGAACCAGGGGTACATGAGAACACACCCTGGAAATCACTGTGTTAACCTGGGGTTTTGTCTTGGTATAAACACAAGGTTACACCAGTTGACGAGGGGTATGTGAGACCTTGCCATTAGTGTTATGATGAATCTTTTTGATAAGAACCCCTTCCCCCCCTCCCCACCCCATGTTGAAGGGCATATGTTAATGTTTAACTTGAAAAGATGTGTGTTACCAGGTTTATACCTAGTGGTTACCCACCAAGGATTAATATGGAAAAGGATATGCAAATCAGACAGTGGATTTCACTTGTGACACACTAACAGTTGTGTGTATACATTGATGTGAGGGATTGCTTGCCCTACGTTTGACTGCACCAGCCATAAGATTGAGTAGCATGAACATACAAGAAGTTGAAATTGCAAGAACATGCAAGAGCCATGTTATGAGATGGCACTGTAGTTCGATCACATCCAGCTGTATTTATTCACTCTATAGGCATACTTACACACTGCATTCTGCCTTTTAGCCGGTTCGTTTAATAATGGAAGTCCACCGTGGTTATTCCCTGGTTTGATTATGTTACATCTCTACATAAATGAAGTCTACAAATTGCTTTCAAGCCAATTCACCTGTTGTCATTAGGTCCCGATTTAAGTTTCATGACCATGGCTCAATCCCTTTTGAATGTTGAGCAAGTTAATGGACTTAAAAAATAAAACATTGCTTTCCATCCTGTTTTGCAGAGTAGCTTTTTTTTTTTTTTTTTTATTGCATCAAGTTTTACAGTCTCTCTGTAACTAGTCTCAACACTCAAAGTCTGTAACACTCCTGTCTTTATATGTTGTATACTTGATATACAGTCTACCCTTAAAAGTGCAAACATATAAAATTTAACTTATGTTTGTTGTAAATGTTAGTAATAGGCCAGGGGGAAAGAATCAGCCCTTAATTAGGGATGAACATAACTCTGTCAAGAAGAATCTAATTCTGTAACACATTTGGATCTAAGTATTTATGATGATGCCTTCTTTACTCCTTGTCCGTGTAATTTCATGACATCTCACAAAAAATCTGGAGCTTAGGAATTGTTGTAAGGATGATTTGATTAGTTTGAATTCATTACAAGGTTTCATTAGAGCAGAAGATATAGTCTCAGAGACCAAATGAATTAAACAGGAACAGAACAGGTTTGAAGAGATCAAAAATAAAAATGTAATAAGAAGTTCGTTCCTGGCAGTGATCATTGTTTTCAGTTTTTGTCTCTAAATTTGTGAAAGAACTTATTTGTACAGTGCAGTATAATCCATGCTTTGCTAATAAAAACAGTGGTTTAAACTTTTACAGTAGAAGTATATTGTTGGAGATGTAGTGTTTTCATAAGTGCCAAAATAAAGGAATATTACTTGGTTTCAGTGGAAAAATTGGAAGGCTTTCTGAAGAGTTGGATATATATATATACATTTTAAGAGTATTTTTTGTAATTTTTTGAAGTAAAATGATTCATAAAGTGATGGTTATATCCTTAAAAGAAATTCTCCTATCAAGGTTCATATGTAATCCGTAATGGGAGGTATGTCATTCCAGCAGAATGAGTCATTGCAATTTAACCACTAAGCTATAATCCTAAACTTTGCCAGGAAAACACTCTTAGAACAAATGAAATTCTTAGAACTGACTGGCTAGACTTTATGTGCTAGATACAGCAAGCTGTGTGCTTCTGCATAAAATATTTCTGGATGACAAAATTTTGAGCTTCCCATTTGGTTATGTACTTAGTGAAGTTAGTACTGTGATGAGTAATTTATGTTCCGCTTTTCAATGTCTGTTGTTGCTGTGTGTATGCTTGCATTGTTGCACTACTGTACATTAGTTTTGAAGCACAAGAGCTATAGTTGTGTTGCCTGATTCATGGAAATTCCCTTTGGCAACAATGCTATAAACAAAGTTTGTAGGAACAGGAACTGCCAGAGAACTTTTCAGACTGTAGTCCTCCATTGTGACTGTACCATACAGTATACAGTATATGAAATGTGTGTTAAGAGGAACTATACTATTATTATAGAGGATGACATGATAAATGAAACATGTCATAAGAAGGTCAATGAATATTTCACCACGTTTTTTAAGTGCCAAACAAGTAAAATTTTATGTATTTCACAATTCTGCAAGTGCAAAACAGGCCTAATGCTTCTACAGAAGTCACAAGTCACAGTGCTCAATCAATTTCCAAATCCAAATCGCCAGAACCCACCACAATCCACCTGTTGATTGTTGTAATTCTGGTCTGCACCCTTCAGGGGTCCACCATGTTTCCTTTCTATGAATCTTACATTGTTGCCAAATGAAGGTTGTAATTTATTGCAACTTGAATATTTTGACTCAGCAAATGCATGGAACTTCTACCTACAGTGTTTAATTAATGCTTCTTATCAGTATGGTAAAAGAGCTGGCTGTTGGTAGTTTTGCATGTCATCACTCATAGCTGGTATGCCAAATACCACAACACTTCCTGTACTCTTCTTTAGCTCTGACAGTGCTCAGAAAAAAGAGCTGGTCGAATCAGTCAATACATTTTGTGTTATTGAATCAAGGGATTATCCAAAACCCTGGGTAATTGTTTGCTGTTGTGGTTTGGGCATTGAACAGTTGTCAAGCAAGGTTCTTTTACTCCAGAATATGAGGTCAGCAAGCCAAGGTCATAATGTCCATGACTCCTTACATAATTTGAAACAATAGGGAAAGGCAGGAAAAGATAGACAGGAATGTGCAGGGTTTATAAATTATCAGTTTTTAGTTGTAACTTTTGCATACATGTATAAAATTGTCAGGTAATTTAATTTGAAACTGTGTTTTGTCAGTATTTATCAATCTATAAAATTACCGATGAGGTTAAATGACAAAATATACCAGAATCGTGTGTCAGTAACACTTATAACATTAAGAAAAGGCTTGTGTAGTTATTGGATTTTCTAGTAATGTTTAAGAATTACTTGATGTGAAAGGTCTGGGTCCCTCAAGGGGGGGGGGGGACTTCAACTCTGACCTTACAAAAAGGTAAAATGAGCTGGTTCTCTACTTGTCACACCCAGACATAACCTTTCACTGCACGCTGTACAGTACATGTGCATGTTACAGCACACATATGCACAGTATGTACTTAGCGCAGTGCCTTATCAGCAAACAAGTGGGTACTGACCTAATGCATTGTATCTTATCATGGCAGTGGTCTTGTGTATTGTAATCACACCATGGTTGCATTAATACCAGTTGTGGTTGTTTGGCTTTCAGCTTGGGATTCTTCGATAAGAAGCCTGTATTATTGAGTCATCCTATTGATTGTGTGTTCACTGTAAATTTCTTTGTTAGGTGATGTGTGTGAAGCTTACAAGATAGGCAGGCAATGTAGACACAAAGGTGAACTGACCCAGGCTAGCTCCCTCAAGT
>WURT03000006.1:374300-395228 GCA_009936505.3 Holothuria glaberrima | reverse complement strand
TAAATAAATAAATAAATAAATAAATAAATAAATAAATAAATAAATAAATAAATAAATAAATAAATAAATAAAATAAACAGAAAAACCATCCATTTCATAGATTAAAATGGTGGGAAACTGTGCCAGATCACACTTCCGATCTTCAAAAATCCAAAGTTTTCCCGGGGCCCTTAAACGGCCCCCACAATCTTTCTTGATAGGGCTTCGAGATTTGCGCTTGAATTATTTTCGTCAAGGTTATGCCCCCAGCTGTTGAGGCTACACTAGCAAATATCTTAAAACACGGAAGGTTTGTTTATGTGGCCTATCCGGCTAGGCCCAGGCCCGATGTCAAGTTCCGGTTGGCCCGGACTTTTCTGAAAACTGTCTCAGTCTAGTCTGCGCAAAAAAGAAAAAAGAAACCAATGCAAATGCGATTCATCAATGGCAAAAGGACCCTGAGGCAGTATCCCTGGTCCCCTTCCATCTCGGCGGTCTTGACTAGGTTTGTAATGGGTTTTCTATAACAGAGGTCATGTTCATGTGAATGAAGGCGCTATGTATTAAATTTCTTAGACATGCATAAGTGCCGATTTTTCGAAACCTTAATCTGGCCTGGTATTGGTGTCAGTTTGAACGGCTTCTTGATTCTCGGTTAGCTATAAACAGAGAACAAATCTGTTTTAATTGACGTTCCCATGCACAGCCTTTTCACATGTTGGCATAATGCAGTGCGTCACTTTTGACCCTGGCAACAGTTTAGATCGTGAATGTTTTGTAAATAAATAATTTCACCGCTTGAATAAAATGATTTATATATTTTCTGCTTTAAGACTATTTAAACCTATGAAGTGTGACCTACAATGGTTTTCTATCATAACCTGTATTAAGTTGAAACGCTTTGAAGCGACGAAAAAAGAAATCACTGTCTTATTTTTCATTTTCTTGAAAGTGATTAAACGCTCTTTAAAATGGCATATTGTTTATACCACAGTAATAAACCATGAAAAGAGAAATGTTCTCCGTATGTGTCTGTTTACTTGCCAAAATATCGCGCTATCATCTTAATGGGCCACGCACTTTTATCAACTTGCGTCCTGTGGCACAGTTTTTTTTATCCACAGACACACTTAGCTTTCTTTTTACATTTAACTGGAGAGAATCCTTGTCCCTGAATTTGAGAGAAAAAAAACGACTAAAATGTAAAAGGAGAGGATAATTCTTTGATACTAACATGCGATTAATCATTCTCCGAGTCAGTAAGAAAATAAAAAAATTAAAAGCTAGTTTACAGCATGCTCCCGGTTGAATATCTATAATTGCTCCTCGTCTGCAATCGTGCTATATGGACTCCATATCCCGCCTGACGCAGCGCGACTGTTACACTAATAATCATAAGATGTGCGTGCTTCCATAAATTTCCACGCTTCGAATCAACTAAACAATGTGGAAATATACAGTTTCTCGTTCCCGTGCACTTCACACTCGATTTACAGCGGAATTCGAAGGCATCTCTCATACCTAACACCTTAATGTTTTCTCGTGTATATTTTCCCGCCATCGACTATTAACACTCGTCCAATTGGTGTGAGATCGACTAGTGATTTATGTACCTAATTTCGAAAATGTTGCATGAAAAAAGAGGGCCTTGCAGATACCATTTTAAAATAGCACTTAGACACCCATTTGCAATAATACTTAACACGATATGTTTGAAACCCCGAAGTTTATACCCTGACACCGCGCTGAAGAATCATTCATTCACAACATGGATTCATTATGGTAAAATTCTGCCCGATAAACTAACAAATCATTTCTACCTATGTCTCCTTCTGCCTCCGTCAATTATTTACTGAGCAGGTGAAGTTTATTCGCTGCCATAAAATCTCTAAATAAACCCAAAATAAAGAAAAATGGAACATATTTTCATCATTTGGTTTGACAGTTGTGCTGAAAGTTTTCCCTGACTGTAAGTCAGTCTTGACAGGGCAGAGGGTGTTCCTCGCTTATATCATCCCCGCCATCGCTTTGCTGAGAATTCTAATGAAATACATAAAGCCCTGAAGTATATAGCAGTTCGCTTTTGTTTCAAAAGCTATATGGAGGTCTTTTTTCTCACTCACGGTGAGGAATTTTATGCCCTTTTATTTCACTTAAAAGTATAAGGGAACACAACCAGGTGTGCCAAGATGTTAAAGAAAGTAGGATGGTATGTTTTCATGTTGATATATATGTAGGCTATTAAGGTTAGAAATTGCTCCATCTGGCATAATTATAAGGAGTATCATTGTTTAAAGAATATGATACAATCTATATCATCATTTGTACTTCGCTAGTCCCGTTCCAGTCTAAAGCAGAACCTACGAAAATTTTTATGGATAAACACCCCTACAGAATTGGAAAACTTTGCCGCACAATCCTTCTTGGTCTCGTAAAGCAACTCTTCACTTAAAATTTGGCACCCCTCATATAATTTCATAAAATTTCGCAGCACTTGAGATGGTCATATTTTACTCAAGTTAATAAACTGAATTTTTTTTTAAAAAAATTAAAAATATTTCCGAAATTTGGACTTATCTTTACAGAAAATTTTCCGATTCATGATCGCTCGAATCAGATGGGCTATCAGCAATACTTAATTAGGTTATATGCCTTTAAAGGCCTCCTGACTAAATTGTACAGAAAGCGCCCTCAACTTGTTTTCAATTAAAGAAAAAATTATCGTAAGATGGAGCATGATGCGATGACGTCATATTTCAATACAATAATCTTCGAGTCGACTTGAGTAAAATATAAACATGTTTACTTTAGGTGGTGAAACTACTTGCTAGAAGTGTGGTCGGGTTTACGGGAGAGGTAGTGGGGGTGGGGGCCGGGGCGGGGTACAGTATAGGGTACATGGATGAAGATACTCTTCTGCAATGTGAGACCGAGCATTGCATATCTTAAGTCCTTAAAGAAAATATCTTAATGTCATACCTAAACGTGATGATCTTCAAAGAGAGTAATCCGATTAAAATTGAGAGCGCTCTCTGTCGGGAGACACTCAAAAGAAATGATTTCGTTTAAAGTACAGTACTTTCACAAAATCGTCAGTGTGAAGGTATATAGTGATATTACGGTGTCATAACTGCTTCACTGAAGGAAATCATTTAAATGAGGCAAGTAGCTGTAGTCCCCATCGGTAACCATAATAATCGAGGATTTTACGGGTTATTTTATTTTATACCCACAACATAATCATCATACCCTAAATATGCAAATGTGTGACGGACGTAGAGGGAAACACAAAAGATACCAAGACCATGCCGTTTTCTCTGCGTTATCCTTTTCATTACAATCTAAACCATTTTTGTCATTTGTTCGTGTTTGTTTGTTGATGTTTTTTTTATATGGTCAGTTTAGGGAAGTACTCTTTACAGATATTCATGATTAGGGATGTCATTTCGACCAATGCATCTGATCATTCAATTTTTTAAATTTATATCAAACAAAAAGTTATCAAGACAAATGGATAATGTGCAATTCTATTTGTAATAGTGTAAAGACAGGATAGGTAATTCTCATGTCGTTGGATTATCATCTATGGATATTAATATTTCGTAAACCAAGGTGTATCATTGACTTCATGTTGAAGGGAATCCTCTCATATTTTGTATTTTTCCAATGCAGAAAAACCTCTCTAATAAAAGTCATTCTCTGATGTTGTTCTGGGTCAATGGTTTACTTTCAGCTAAATACTAGAGGAGGTCTAATGTATGTAACAAAAGTAATCGATCTTGTAAAATACACGGGGTGCTTTCTTTCGGGAAGGGGGTGCGGGGCTGAACAGTTTTGCCCGAATTACATCTTTCCGTGGGACCAAATTGGCTGAGTTTTCTAGTAATCTGCTTGAGAAATTGGTTTCGGCCCAACAAAGGAAGGGTGGTAGCCCTCCCTCTCTTGGCCCATTGTGCTTATAAGAAGAGAGAGCAACAAGAAAAAGAAATGTCAAATTTGAAGCCTTTCACAAACAACTCGAACCATTCTTGTAACGGAAACGTTTTTGTAGTTCTATCAAGATTTTTTACCTTTTTAAAGTCAGAGTCTACACGATTTTTCATATGGTAGATTTGTGGTACTCAAGCCCAAGTCCGAGTTGTATCTTCCACTACTCCACCCGACTTGAGTCGCATGTACCCGGATTTGGAGTCAAACATGGAGATTTGGACTTGATGTTGTAGTCTGGTGGTGACTTGCTTCTCATTCTCTCCTTTTGCAGACTATGAGTAAACTGGACATAATAATCATTTCTGGGGGTGGATGAGAGGAGTGGGGGTGGGGTGCAGGGTGGGGGATAAAGCCTAAAAGCTAGATCTACTGAGGTATACCTATTTATACTTTATACTGTCGTTCCTAGCAGTAATGGAGCAGTACGGTTCAATGTCCTTGTATCAAAGATAGATGAAAAACCAGGAAAGGGTTTTAGAAGAAAATACTAACATTGACAAATATTTAATCAGTCACTTAGCAGTTCAGGAGATAGCCACTTTCGGGTGAAAATGAGAATTCACTTAATCGGGAGAAAATTTTGCATGGCTAAAACTATGAATATATATGAGTACTTAGTGTCTACCTCTTCACAGCCGTCGATCTGTTTAAGACATGTGCGTTTATTTAGGCATGGGATAATTGTTCACGCCCATAAAGCGAAACACAAGAAACCATTCAATGCTTTGTGCTTAATGAACACAAATACTGGCATGATTCACTTGCAAACCCTTGTGTGGAAAACATTGCATACAACTTCCGGCTGAATCGAGTCTGTAAACTGAGCTTAGGACAAAGGGCCTAGTAAAATTTGCTCATTATCTCAAAAACTGCATGGTAAACTACCAAACATGACTCGGCTTTTTTGTTCTCTTAGCTACAAAGTTTCGAAATATGCTAGTATTTCTTTTTCCTAGATTCGATGAAAATTTCCAGGACGTTCGGTTATCTCCCGAACTGCTTAGCAGCCACACAAGGTACTGAAGGGAGCAAGATAGCTTCTAAGAGGGGATGCAAATTATTTTGGGGAGGGGGGAGTTATACTTTAATGTATTAAGGAAATGGTAATTTTTTACTTTTTAGGCTGGGCAAAAATTTTTCAAGGGGCGCTGTCCCCTTCCTCCCATTGGCAACAGTATTATAAAGTTATTGCTAAAAGGCCCTCCTTCGGTCCTTCAGTGGAACTCGTTGGTATTGTACAGCCAGAAAGACTGCTAAAAATGAAAAGATAACACAAAACAAAGTTCTTCTTAATTGTACACATTTGTGTATATTCAAACGAGCATTGACAATGCACCAAGCAAGAATTAAATTTATATTACAAAAACAAAGTGAAATATTTTATAATTTATTCAATAAACATGTAAAAGCGGAAAAACGATAGCAATATTAAAGACGCGATTAGCAAAGAGAGATTGGACTCTCCATCGTTTATACCCCCAAATTATATTGCACTTTATAAAATAGTAAAATAGATAATCTGATTAAAAATAGCCTCAGAGTAGACAAGTTATCAGGGTGGTCAATACAACTATTGTTTCGCCAACATATTTTTAAAGTACGTTTTCTTGCTGAAAACACATATCAAAATTCAGGTGACCATTTACATAGTGCTTCAATGAACCAACGTGGTCTTGTCTTGAAAGATTTCTATACTTTTTGGGACATTTCCATAAATTTAACTTGGGCGAGTGCTCTTGCCCTTCTTATGTCAGTCCATGAGACTTAGGGACCACTTATTATTAAGCAGGAGAATATCTTTCCCCGAACTTAATTTTAAGCACGTTTGCCCGAAATATAGTATATATTTTAGGATAGCAAAACAGTTAATTTTCTCCCCGGATGATAGGCTGCCCCCATCCCTACACTCATGGGCCTGTATTAGCTTAAAGGAAAGGAGAAGATGTTAATAAAGGCATTGTAGTAATATTTGCATTTGAACAAGTCTATCGCATTTTTTAATCTAAAGTAAACTTGAAGCAAGCAAAGGTGACATCACAGCCTGACAGTAATTAACACCGTCTGTTCTTTCTTTTTTTTTGAAACCCAGTAACAATTTTTCTACCCATAACCTCAAGCTTTCGTCTTGGAAATAAATCAAGGGCATGGGAATTCAACAAACTTCATATGCCAAACTCATATTTCTATCTGTTTAAAAAAAATCAAATTGAATAACAAGAAAACAACGCATTTTTTCATCAGTGTGAGGTAATGGCATAATTTCTGTTGGTTTCAAGTTCATCCTGGGTAATAAATATTCGTGTTTGACAAATAAAAGTCTTTCTTGCATCGCCTTACAAGAATCACTGAGTTTGGTGCTAACTAAAATAATTAAGAATATAATATTTCTTACAAAATATGACATGTTCCCCTCTCCTCATTCTCTATATAAAAGCGGATACGATACGTCTTGCCGTGCTTCGTTACCATTTCAGAAAACGGTTTAATAGCTTAACTGACTGTATGGCATTCCATTGATTATGGTCATATTAGGTTGTTATGATAAGGACTTGAGAGGGCCCGTCTCCCGGGTTACACTGCAATGACCGAAGGAGGTTCTATATATGTTGGAATTTGAAGTTTGTACAGATTTGCTTCAGCGACGTCACGTAGTCGCGCGTCTTTTTGGTTGCGGGACATTTTACCCGTCAAGCGTTAGATTTAACATAATTGACTTACATGAAAGATGTGTCAATACTGTCAGCCCAGTTAATCGGTTATTTACTGTCTTTTAATGTGTAGGCTATTGTATTCTGTAACTGGCCTGCTAAACCTTTATAATATTGAACCAAGGAGTTCTGTTTCAATTCCCTCATTGAACCATTTCATACGAATGTCTGTAAAAGGCCTATTTCGAAACTATAAATTTAGAAATTACATTGACCTTAATAACTTCTCAATACATTAATCTAGCCATTAAAATTTTGAAAGGAAAAGTAAATTTGCAAAACCCGTGGGTTTTTTTATGGCAACCACATGCACCCTACATAATAGAACGAGCACACCGCACGTTGGCACATAATAGCCTAAACTATTAAAGCTTGGGTTATCTGGCTCTAGCACCTGAAGGGAAATATTGTGTTTCCATTGTACCAACATGGAACTGATAGAGGGTACGTTTCATCATTAAAGGCAATGGGCAGTCGCCGCAGAATTTGCTTTGAAAAATCAGCACACTCTTACAAATCTCCTCCTATTGCATTACAAGCACCTCTGAAGACGTTTTGAACAAAACTATTACAAACAATAGGTAAATCAAGGAGAAATTCTCCTTGAAATTCACAATTCACTAACAAAAATATTGTCACATGATCAAAATAGGCTATTCATGAACTAGAGTGACGAGATATACTAACTCTGACTGGGGTGACTGCATTTTCCCCTTTTTAAGTCTCACCAATAAATTTGGGCAATAATCTTTCTTCCCCAAAATAACACACATTGCAAGCATTATGAATGTTGCATAAATTGAAAATTTGGGTGAACAATTTATAATGAGCTACAACGCAAGAACTTTTATCTGTGAGACCTTTTTTTTTTTTTAAATGAAGTTCGTAAACTGCCTTCGGTTATTTTGAATTGTCTGTCAATCTGAAGTAATTCTTCGTTTTAAACGTATGGAAGTTTTCCTTTCCACAACACGATGTTTCACTTTAAATTGCCGTAAAGTGAACATAAGCTATTAATCACTACAATTGCTAATTGTTTTTAACCATGGAGTTATTACGTAATACCTCCATGTACAACATGCAGCGTACAAACGTTGACCTTCCGTACGATCATGTGACGACATGCATGACCCTTCCCACAAGCATGGGATGCCGATAATGACCAAAAATATACAGATATACATATTATAAGCTATCATGCATGTTTGCTTACATGCAGATAACATTTACAAGGAAGTAAAATTGAACCAGGTTCATCCCATTCTACTTGACAAACTGGCAAGGATCTTGGCAGCGTAGTTTCTGCGCTATATAATTTTTACAATCGCTTGTGTAAACCAGGAAGGTGATGAGACGTGTAAACTGAGTATGAACATGAACGGTGCTGTAACCTTTAAGGGTCGTTCTAGTTCAAAAGCTACAAGGTCATTGACCAAATATCCTTGTGCATAATTATATATTCTGACACACCTTCTTGGGTGACCTTTTTTCACTTGTGCGATGAATCAATTGGATAAATTTATTGTGCATCTTTAAAAATCTAAAGTGTTCAACTCACAATCCACCATTCCCCCTTCCCGTCCGTCCCTTTTCTTTCACGTTCACATTAATTAATTGTGGAATTAAGTAACGGTAGATGTAGGTAATGTGGGTGCAATCGAATTTATCATACTCATCGAGAATGGTAGAATTGAGCTACTAGGGAATCCCCCGAGAGGTGAAGAATGCTTCTGAGTGTCGTGATATAATATCGGGACACGTACCAGCCTCTGGTGTTGCAAACTGGAGGTTGGGGGAGTAGGCCTTCCCTGAGCCTGGGCGTCTGCTTGAGCCCGCGCATGGGCGGCTGCGGCATGCGCATGAGCGTAGTTTGCAGCCTCCAGCTCTGCCGCCATTTGTCTCTTCCATTTATTCCGACGATTCTGGAACCAGATTTTTACCTGCGTCTCAGTTAAATGTAGTGTACTCGCTAAACCGGCCCTCTCGGAACTGGACAAATATCGCTTTACGTCAAAAGTCGATTCCAGTTGAAACACTTGACTCCTGGAAAACACGGTTCTTGTCTTCTTTTTCTTTTTCTGGTCTGAATTTTCGTCTTTTTCCATCTCATCGTCAAATTCATCATCTTCATCTTTTTTCTCCCGCTCCTCAGCCGTATCTCTGTCTCCGTTGGTGACGTCATCACCTGACAGCTTCCTCTTCTTACACTTTGTTGAAGTGACACCAGTTACATTTGTACAAGAGTTATTGGCAGGTTTCGTCGTGATTGGTCGAATTGAATTGTAAAAGCGTGCATTATTAGACAGAGGCTGTGTAACGGGAGGTGGCGGTGAAACGCCTGTGGAAGAAATAAACAAAAAGACAATAAAATCCATTGTTGCAATTGCTGCAGGTATTATGGTTTTTCTTGCACTAAAGTTTTTCGTGATATTTCAAATTCGGTATGGATCCTTTTTAAGTGTCGGTATTTTTTTAACTAGTAGATTGTGCAATACTTAGTAATACTCAAATTACCGTCTTTTTTTTTTTTTTTTTTTTTTTTTTTTTGGTTTTTCTGGCAGCCACTCTACCTTGTGCTTAAATGCATGGTCACTGTCTTAGAGTGACATAGCTTTATAACCCCGACCCTCACCACCCTGAGAAATTGCATTTTTTTCCATGGCCTTAAAAACATTTTCATCTCAACGGAAACCAAAGCAGGGCGTGTGACTTATACAAGAAGGACGTCATAAATTACGGTATAAGGCAATCGACTATTTCAAATGAAGTGAATAAATTTCAGCCTTTAACATCTCTGCAACAGAAGATGCTATGAAGATTGGGGATGGACAGTTGGATGAATGAGATTCATTTCCAACCTCTTAAATAAGTATTCTTGAAATTCCAGGCGTACAGTACACTTCACTCGAAGCAAGTGTGCAGTTTAGTGAATGATGTTAGCGTTTCTCAAGTACACAACTGTTTTCTGCTTTCTAAATAAACCCCTTCGAGCACACATGCCAATAATACAATTGCACTTACGATAAGAGTTGAATAAAGAAAACAAAACATAGACATAACAACAGAATTAATAACCTTAAATTGGCTTTTTTGTCGTGCAGTTGAAAGGGACTATGCATATGACCATTTTTCTCGTTTTTAAATGAATATTCCCATAAATGCAGAAATGAGATGATTACCAAACCTTTATTGTACATACTTCAAGAGTCTAAATGTTTGGAAACAGGTAGTATTGAACCATACTCCATGTGTATAAGTACGAAAAGGTGAACTATACTCAGAAAAAATACAACGGTTCAAAAAATAAGTGTCACTGTAAATTAAAAATTACATAAAATATTAAAGATACAATTTGCGTCCCCTTTTCCTACCTAGATGCACCCTTCAACCTATTTTTTTAGCCTAAAGAACAAACGAATTTATACCAGGGTGATTACTGAAACAGATGTTATAGAGTACGGTAACGGGCATTTTCTTATTTTCTGGAAAAAATTGTTTCTTTACAAATATGTGAAATTTTTTTCTTGCACGATCAACCAACAGTGTTCATTTATTCTATTTTTTTTTATTTCTTTTAAGGTTGAACATTCGATCGTTCCCTTCATTGTATCATCAATATAATTTGTTTGCTTATTTAATCTATCGAGTAGAAAAAATATTTATTAAACTTATGTCTTGATTTGAATTTAGGTTAGTGTGTATATTTATACAAAATGGTGTTTTCTCCTGTGAACTTAAAAAGAGTGCAAATCTACACTTATATTTTAAGTAGGGTATGGTCTAAATTCAATGTGCGTAAACCTTAGTATTAAAATCAGTGACTTAGCTCTAGGGGAAGAAGAGCCTTTTGGAAAATGAGGGATCTCACACATAGCATCCAAAATCCCTGACGGAAGAATATGCACTTTTAGCAATATTTCTTAAAACATAATTACTGTATTAGTAGACACAATTTTTTGTTTGAAGCTAGGTCCCTGTCGGAAAATTTTGGTTCCTTCATCCCCCCTTCTTCCGAGTCATTTTCATCCCACGTACCAAAATGTCTAGCTACCTAACAACAATAATGGAGAGGCACTTCTTACAGGCCTGGGGATAAAGGTTAACTTCAATTAATGATCGATAGGGGGCTTTTGGTGGAAGTTGGGGTATAACTTAAAGAGCATATGTAGTGTTCCCTTATTTTGAAATACGCCACCTATAGAATGTAAATATTAACACTGTTCTTCACGAATGAACCGCACTCGATGGCCAATGAATGCAGTTTCAATCATCGTATTCATCAAACAAGGAAGCTAGTTAACCACATGTCTAATTATAAAATTTCATAGAATTTATTTACTGGGCTGAAGAAAAGCCAAAAATCGTTTTGGGTCATTCTCACTTTGGGTATCAGATTTAGGTGAGTGTATAATTGTCATTTATTGACCGAAACTCGACGTCCGTTTCCTTTTGCACAACTTTATAAACGTCTCCGTGGTTTTGGAAACTTTTCTGCCATTTTATCCAATGCCAGAAACACTTCGGTAATCGGTATTAAAGCATGTAAGAATACCTCCACCATGACTAAAAAACGCTGGTTTTGAAAGTTTGGAATTTTGTGTCCTGTGTGCCCTACCCCATCAGCAAACGATCGTTAACAATCATGCAATTAACTCGCGTGTAATTGAAGTTTAGTGGGCTTTACTAGTTGCATAAAAACATGGAGTCTTTCAATTGGCAAGGCAGCCAAAAACACTTAATTTGTGGAAAGCATGCCAGCAAAGTGACTCTAGATAGTACCTTACCTTGAACTTGCATATTTTTGAGGCATTTCAATCAGACTATTTCTTTTGAAAGAAATAGTTTAATTTGTCCTAACAATTCCAAGAGTAATCGTTTGGACCCAGTCCTAAAAACAGTTTACGCTCACCATTCACTTCTGTTACCACAAAGTTGTGCACCAAATAACTTTTAAAAACCACAACAAGGGATTTACAAGTATTGACAGCAGAACTTTTGAAAAGACGGTCCTCGAATCAACTCTATAAAGGAAATTGTACCCATACGAAGCACACAGACATAAACGCGTGAAGTTGAAAAATAGTTCGTAGTTTATTGACACCGAAAATGAATGATGTTGTCCTATTCATTTTTTCGACAAATTTGTATAGATAAAGATCAAAGGATTACCGAAGGCATTGCGACCGGGTGTACAATCGTGGCTCTCTATCAAGTAAATACATTTTAAGTTAAAATGCTATTTTAAATCCGATTATCAAAAGCTTCCTAACAGCCATTGGTAAAAATGGAATAGTTTGCAAAAGTTTTCATACCAGATGTATATAGATGTTTACAAAGTGTGTGGAAGAATAGGTGTTACTTCGACGAGAGCGATTCTTCTAACATTCTTAATATAAAAATGAGTGAAAATTCGAAGAAAATGAAAACATGTACAAAGGCAATTGGAGAAAAACAAATTCGGAAGTTAGATAATTGGAACATTTTGGGCATATTTTCAAGAAGTAAATATTTTCTTGGAAAATAACTGCTCAGCCCCTACCCTACCCAGAAATAAAATATACCATTCGCATATGTATAAGTGCCCCCCAATAAAATAAGTTATTACAGAGGTATAGCAAATCGTGATTCAAAGTACCGTGCACACTCACATAAGCAGCGCCTTTACCTCTATTTATATTTTTCTCCGTGTCTTGGACATTTAAGTAAATTGTCCCGCCCCCCCAAAAATAAACTAAAAAAAAAAGAAAGAAAAAAACCAATCATTTAAAACGTGACCCGTGTCATAAATTTACCTTTGTATTCTTCCCTAAAAATATGAAGAAGATCTAAAGAACAAGGAACTTTTGAGGCCAAGGACTTACAAATTTTGCCCTTTGTTTTCTAAACCTTTTTTTCTTTTTGACTTTAATTTAAGAAGACGTAGTTGTTGCAAATTATGAAAATTCGTGATGATTGATTTGTTGTAATAAGTAAATGACCAAAATTGTTTTAATGAAAACTAAATAACTGAAATCTAAAACAAACCTAAAAACTGCAATCAATAAATTACATAAATCTATACCTTCTGTTTAGTTGATTAGCACTTGGAATCTTCAAAGATTAGAGCTAAAATTTCATCATTTTTTTTAATATACTTGCATATTTAGTAAAGTTGGTAAACTGTTTCTTGTTTTATATGGTCGTGAAGCTCAAATCCTCAAGGAACAGACCCTTAAAAGTCTTAAAAAATCAAAGATTTTGGTAGGAAAATTAAAATGGATAGAGAGTATGATTTTTTTCTCTCTGACCTTTATAGTTTTACCTTGCACCTGTGAACATTTTGGTAGCTTATGTTAGTCAGGGACATCTATGTTAAAACAACTTTAAAAAACAATTGAACACTTTATTCAATTTTATACAAAATTTTTATAATCAATGTATCCTAAAAAAGCTAGCACATTTAATGATGGGTTAAATTATTTTTCATCTTGGTAGACTTTTATGCAATGGTGTCGATAGAAATGATTATTTGTCATGACCAGCTCCAACAAATCCTTTTCAAGTAATTATATATTTTTAGTAAAATTTTCTCTAAATGTCAGTATTTCCATCAAAGATAAAATTTGTAGTGGTGTTTGCGAAGTTTTTTTTTAAAAAAATGAGCTATAAGGTTAAGGACCAGCTAATGTAACTTTTATTCCAGAGATACAAATACAAATGAAGCAAACTGAGTAAAAAGTTTGTTTAGTTTTGTGGAAATTGTGTAAAATGTGTCTATTTGTCTCTTCCAGACAAAAAATAAAGCAATAATGGGCAAGTTTCCATCTTACAAGGTATATCTCTCCTTAAAAGGTAGAAAAAGTCTAGAGTAAATTTTTATAAAACCTTTTACCTGTTTAGTCTGCAAGTTGCACTAAAAAGTACATGTAAATTAATTAAACGATACCGTCAGTTTTCATATAAGTCTACATTCACATTCATTATTTAACTTTTAATTGTTATATTGTGGATTAAACCGTACGTTATTTCCATTTTTGTTTAAGTTTTTACTTTAGGAGCCAATTTTTTATTCCATTTCATTCCATAAAATTTTATATTCCTATAATAAAAAGGGGCTGATGTTCAGTTTCTTAGGAGGGTACAAATGCCACCAAACAGTTTTATTTCTTGAACTTCTTACAATTTAAACGCTTTTTGTTAGGAACAAATTCAAGATATTTTCAACGTTTATGAAAAGTGAGTCTGTAGTGAATTAAACAAAAATTCATACAGTAATTTAAAACGTATATTCAACTCATGAGAAATTTTTATTAAAAGAAAAAAACATACGTAATATTAGTTAAGATGTAGTATGATGACTGTATATAAAAGGTTTGAACCAAAGAGTCCCTTTACTTTTTATTAAGTTTAAATGTTAGAATGCCAGTGACAAAATAACAGACAATCTTAGCAATCTTAAAACAATCTGTCAAAGTTTTTCAAGTTTTAATTAAGCAGTAAAATCTTTACCACTGCCTTAAATTATCTGCAAAATATCTAACAAAGTTTGCTATTTTTGATGCAAACCATCTCACAAACTTTGCTATTTTTGTAATTTCTTGTTAAGTGACAATTTGTTAGTAAATTACCTCTTCCAGAAGAAATAAATGATAAAATGTTATGTTTTGCAACTATTTTAAAGCACAGAATTTTAATCAAATCAAAATTTCAAAGGAATGGGGTGGGCAAAATTTTGGTTGATGCTTACCTGAGTAAGGAAGGAATGAAGAACTAGTTATCCAAGGAGAGCTGTACCAGGAATGTGAACCATATGGTGACGCAAAGGATAGTGATGGATGACATAAGGTATTGGTATGGACGGCTGACCTTATCCTACCAACGTCCTCTTTCCTCCCGATGCTGCAAAGGTGATCGTGAAAAGACTTTTTGTCATCAAAGTGATCTTTCTGTGTTTCTTTCTTTTCGGACAAAATGCTCTCGATGCTGAAAGATGTGGAAACCATGGTTGGCGATGATTTAGAAGTCGAAACAGGGATAGGGAGTGAGGGTGTTATGCCTTGATAAGTCTTTTCTTCATCAGGTGGTATCGTTCGTATCGCCGAGGAAGAACAGGACACGGGAAGAGTCGGGGAATGAGTGGGTGTCTTCGGTGACGAGGTTCCCATGTCGTAAAAGAGTCTCAACAGTTTGGCAAACGTTTTTAAACAAATGTTAAAACCAATTTAAGCTTTTCGTCTCTTCAAAATTAAAAGAACTGATAACAAACTGACCAGGGTTACAAGTCCAAAATGTTTCTACTTGTGGAATAAAATATGCTTCCAATATCTCAAATGTATATCAAAATATGCATGTACCGTTACTTCAACACACTATTAACCAATAATTATAAAGTCCACAAAAGAAAAATGTACTTTTCTTCCTTTTCCTTTCCAAATAGGCTATGTTTATCTAGTGTCACATAAAAGTTGTATCTTCTTCACTGTAAAGAAGTCAAGTACATTTCTGACGAGGTCTTGTTGTCGTTGCGGTACTTATCGCTACTCCCTTAATTGTTGTCGGTAATTGCCGTAGATAATAACACAATGCCACTTAAAGTGAACAACAGACACAAGCCGGGATCAGCTGACAATTGAGTTGTATATAAGCACTTTTTTTCAAAGAATAACTGGCGAATCAGTGAGGCTTGTCGGGGCTGGTTGTTCCCTCAATTGCCCAACTGAAGTTGAGACGGCCTCACAATGCGTACAAGTGCCTAACGGCTGAAAGAGCGAATCTATCTGGCGCCCGCTCGATTCTTTAGCTCGGCAATGTCTTAATAAAGATGCCATAGAAGTTAAATGCCGTATGAAAAGCTATGATCACTAGTCATTGCACATGGACAATGGATTATAAGATCGACTCGACCGCTTAGGTTGAATAAAGGAAGGCAGTTAGTACAGACAGGTCTGTGCCACCTTGTAAGGCATTACCCACGCATTGTCCCTGTCTGGCGCCTGGCCTAGGAACCCTCAAAATAAATGACAATATTGGTGATTTGTAATTAGGAGGAAGTATAATATTGTATGCTACATTGAGACGAAGTTTTCGGAACGTCGGGGACTGCTAGCACAGACAGCACACGCTGACGTAAAGAAGAACAATAGGTGCTTACCGCTAGGAAGCTTTTGGAATGCGATAGTTAAAATAGATTGCTGCACCGAAGACAAACATATAGCCGCCGATATACTCATTTGAAATAGTAGTCTCTTATATACCGCACGACACATTACTGCGTAACAAAAGAGAGAACAAATAAACAAAAAGACGGAAATAACAAATGTTCACTGTGTAAAAAAAAATCATTTTTATAATAACACTACTGCATAAACAGTGGTTCTCGACGGGGTTGCACGAAACTTTCTGGAGGGGGGGGGGGGCATTGGTTTGCCTCCTGGAAGCATGTAATTATTTTTATAGCTAAAGGAATTTTAACTTGCCCTGTTTTTTATACTGCGGCAACAAAATTTGAAGGGGATTAGTTTTTTCCTACCGGGAATTCTTTCCTTTTGGCATTTTCCTTGTCTTGTTGAGTGTAGTCGATGGCTTTGGAATTTAACTTCAAAATGAATTGAAACACATTATGTTTGGAATAATTCATTCTGGGTTCAATTTTAGTTGAATAACGTTAAAAATGGCTTACTTTGCATCTTGTAGTTGTCACCAATACGACAATAATTGACATTGCATAGTCTAATTATACATTTTAGCAAAAAATCCACAAAATTTCATTGAGACGATTAAGAAAACTTAGATGAACAAAATATGATACATGCATGTAACAAGGAGCTGTCTCCACCTATGCAATTACTTGGTACGTTTATCATAAAACGTTTATTACCTTGTATTGTTACAAAAGGCGCGCCTTGCAAAGGAAAACAATGTTAAAGCACGGACCAAGTTGAATCTCATTTCATTCTAGGTAATAGGTAATTGAAAAGTTTCCAATTGCAATCGAGTTTTGTTTACAATGGCACCTTGAAAACCACTTGCTATTTTACATCCCTGCGACAATTGATGTTTTTTATTGTAATGCTCACAAAATTACCATGTAACAACAAGGAAGTTGAATTTCGCCAAATTGAAAAACCGTAAAATTTGGTGTTTAGGAAAAAAACATAAGCTGACAAATTTTTCATATAATTATCAGCCGTCGATTGGTTGTGGTTTTTGATGGTAATCGTAACCTAAACAGTCAAGTTGTAGGGTAGACTGTATTTTGCAGTGAGTTGTTATTTAGGACACTGCTCCATGATGTTTGTAGCTTGTGAGTGTGACTCTTGCTCGTAAACACTGTGACTGTACCTCCAGACAGGGGTTAGTGGTATAATTATTTCATACTTAGCATGCTCTGAGTGACACATATTGAGAAGATGTACCCTATTGTTTTGGTGAAGCTTAAAGGTCTTCTGATGGCACATGAGGTAAAGAATTGAATACCTTGTAAACACGATGATGTCTTGAGATACTAAAAACATGGTTACTGCGGTACTCATATATGTTATGTAAATGCTTTATAAACGTTTTCTAGTAGGTCAAAGGTCATCTGAGGTCACGAGTGTTAAAACATTAGAAACCTTGTAAATATAATATCGCAATTGATAGGGCATAATTATATGTCGAGATAAAAGGCATTTAAGGTCACCAGAGGTTAAACACCGCAAATTTTGTTAATACAATATCTTAAAGTGGACATTAAGTCCAGAATAACAAGAATATATATTTTAGAGGTCGGAAAATAAAACATATGTATCCAACTCCCTCTTCATAGCTTATTCTATTGTTGAGATATAAAATGTTGAAGATATTTACTTTATTTGAAATAGTCGATTGCGCAATAATTTGTGATGTCCTTGTACATCTTACATTACCTACCTTTGAGGCCTATAGAGGGTTTAACCGAGGTCATGCGATGACACGTCTAAGTATTTGGTTTATAGGGTAAGCGTCCATTGTGTCACAGGAGTATCTATGGTTATGCAGTGCGCTTGTGCTGTAAATACGCTTACTGCGTGTGTGTTTTACCGTTCATCATTGCCGGGCAATCTCAACCGCGTGACGTCACATGAAATTCCTCTTTAGAGGCAAGGATACCGTAGTAAGCATAAAGCAAGTGAAAGTATTGCACTGATTTGAACATGCAATAAGCACTTGATAGACAGTACTTCCATGGTTAGACTGCTAGAAAGAACTACATCTTTAAGATTTTGGAAGAGATCATCTGAGGACACTTGCTTTCAAACATTTAAAACCTTGTAAACAAAACAAACTCTTAAAGGGAGAAGGCAGTCGCCCCAAGTTTATTTTCAAAATTTTGCTAAATCTTACTGAGCTCCTCTTATTTCTCTCACAAGTATTTTTTGGAATATTTCCTTATAAAATCATTGAATATTTAAGGTAAACCAAGGAGTTATTCTGCGTAAATTTGAGAAATATGTTACAAAAATATTGTCACATGATTGACATGAGCCATTCCTGAACTAGTGTACCGGAGTACACCAACTCAAATGGGGGGGGGGACTGCATTTTCCCTTTAAAGGGGCTGATTGACATGATATCCATTATTTTTTGACGAGTTTGAAGGACATCATTGCATAACAATGTTACTAATTAGTCTCATTACTCATGTATCATTTCCTATAGTTACCGAAAATGTGAGGAATTGTAGTTTTTGTGGACAGGGGTTGCATGTGATTAATAACCAATGGTAAAAAGTGTCTGGTCACGGATTTGTAATAAATGATTTTAATTATTAATTACTCTATTATTGCCATTTGTTGTGTGTCAGATTTTCGGAATCTCTTAGTTTGACCGTTTACCATCAAGATGTGAGTAAATCTCAACAGGTGTGTAAAAACTCATGAAAATGAATTTTGTGAACCAACTCAATAAGCCCCTTTAAACCATGGAAGTACTACCTCGGGGGTACTTCCATGTTTAAACACAGTACAGCTCTCATTAATTTGATGAGTTGACATCACTTATGCTTGCTTCAAGTTATCTTTAGACTGTTAGACGGTTAACAAATGTAGTGGTTTCATATGTTATTATCTTTAGAACCAAACATATGAGTTGATTGAACAATTGCACTCTTACGTTTGGCCTTCATTTTATGTATCAAAACTAATCTTTTGATAGTTGGTTTGGCGGACTTAAAATGCATATTTAACGCAGGTTATGGATTGAAAGTTTGACCCAAGTTTCTTCCGTATACCTACTCACTTTGATCGATCAACGGACCCTTGCATAGCAAAGATTGGAACAGATAGGTTTTGGGATCCAGAGGCTCCCTAAGAATTATGGCACGGTCCGAGAGAATTAAAGGAAGGGTTCATGCAAAAACAAAATAATTTTCATATGTGAAGGAGGAACTAAATCTACGCAATTTGGTGAAACTTACATTCAAATCAGACATGTAATACTGGAGGTATCAACAAATGAAGTTACTACATTTGTGACCAAAAGTGACCTTGAGGCAAGCAGGGGTTATATCACTTCTTCACCTGTTAACGCTGCTGAGAAATGCATTTTTCAGTCTGTTGTATTGACCTATTAAATTAAGTTAATACTGATAGGAGCTTCCCATGAGGAATTTGAAGTTCGTACAATTCCTACCTCTCATGCATTCACATTTCGATAACATGGAATTATGAAGGAAAAAATTGGTTGCAAGTTTATGACGTCATATGTGCTTGCTTCAAGTTCACATTATGTTAAAAATGTGACAACTCTCTCTGCCAATATCTTGAAAACATCACATCGCATTTCAATGCAAATTTCACCAAGTGCTTAGAATAAGTACCCATCTAACACATCAAAACTTGATTCGAGCTTAGACCCTTCATTTATAGCCCTGGTAAAGGCCACTTTTGAGGCCCTCGTAAACCAGACAATTAAGGTCTTAGTAATAGCACGATTTCGATATGTGGGTAATTTGATGTAAATGAGCAATTATAATTTGATTTAAGAAGGGGAATTTCGACAAAGGACATTGTTCCAATAGAAGGACCTGCCACAGAGTCCATGTTCTTAACTCCCAACCGTAAAATACATATGTGACAACGTCCAGTCTTAACTGTTGGTGACGTCACAGATGTCAACAGTGTAAAAGATGTCGTTTTACAGTAAATGGTACATAGTGACGTACGCCTTTTCTTATTCATGTGAAAGCCTTGAAAAGTAATAAAAATTCTAAAGCAGTCGCCTTTTAGAGATAAATAACGTCTTCTGAAGTCCCACTTAAACATCGATTTCTACTTGGTCACTTGATAGATTAGCTTAGCGATCATCTTGAAGGGAATGTTTAAAGCTTGTAGTTGAGTTGAATGGGTGCATGAAATTTCGATTGTGCATCCAAGCGGACACCGAACATCCAAGTTGGTACAAGGCATTGTTCTCCGTGACAAGCGATGGCTTGGTGGACTGACATGACACTGTAAGACAGACGGAGATCTTGCGCCATATCAGCGGGGAATTAGCGGCTTGTTCGAGACAGGAAGAGACCGTAAATCAATTTGTATCTCAGAGCAAGGCCAAGAAACACATTACTTTTTCTTCATGAAAAGGAAGATGTAAAGGAGAAAGATAAATTAGCGCAACTTAAGCTAAAGTATCGTCTCATCTCCTGAACTTTCGACAGGTTTTAATATTCTTTTTGCTAAAGCTACGAACCATTTGAAACACGCAAATGATTTCATATGATATACTGGTCCGTAGGTATAGGTCTTTTCTGGCAATGCCTAGAACAACCTCATCCAGGGCTGTTACGTTCGAGTGCCGACTCGGACTCGATCCTGGAATCGTGTCCGTTGAACGTCGGACTCGAATTTGATCCGGAACGGGAGCTCCCGGAAAAGGACTTAGCCAGGATTTAGCTGTATTTAGACCAGCATGACTTGGAGCTGATTCCAGCCGAGTCTACAAAAAATGAAAGTTTCATAAATATATTTTTGAGCTAACATTGTTATTGGTGCGTTTCAACTGACATGAGAAGTCATATACAGCCAACTGATTACAGCGTGATCCAGGGTATGAAAAAGTAACAAATGCCCATTTTATTTGAGTGTAAAAAGAATAGAACAAAAAGGATTTGTACGACTGAGATGCTACATTGTCAAATGGCCGAACTCAAAATTGACCCAGAAATGGAGGACCTGGAATCGGAATCAGAGAGTAGTAGTTAGTTAGATGGGATTTAACGACACACCAACACGACTGTGTTATATAGTGTCATCTA
>WURT03000006.1:352957-374200 GCA_009936505.3 Holothuria glaberrima | reverse complement strand
AACTGATGGTGGCGCTCCGCTTAGATAGTCCTATAGTATCAGCTAAGTCTGCCCCACCAGTCATACACTTCGCCCCCTGCCCCACAGATTGAAAAGTCTGGCTACGCCATTGCCTCGTTACAAAAGTTAAAACGATATAGCGACAAAAGCGGACGGACTTCACAAATTTGTCAAAATTGATCAAAACAGTTTTCATTACACGAATGTCTGGTGAAAGTATGGTATGTAAGAACAGAATGACTGTTGAAATATATCAGGCAGTCAGGTACTGCATTCTTATTATTGCACCGTAATTATTTAACCCTTAGGTTCTCCAAGTATAGAAATGATTGCGCGTAGTCCCAGATTTTGGTTTAAAGTTTACCGGCAGCAGTTTTCTCCAACACAAGATCATTCCTTTTTAGAGACAGATTAGGGGCTTACTCTTCTCCGTTATATGACTGACAATTCACTGATATTCAAAAGTTAATTACACAGAAGTGCGGTCATACGAATGATCGTCCGGCTTTGTTTGTAAATTTGTAGAACGAACAAAAAAGAATGCATCGCATCATCTTGCATCAAAATATAAACAAAATTGAATACTGTACTTGCTTTGGCTGTTACTGCGTTTAATTACTTTATCAGGGCTTTAATTTTTTGCCAATTTTATTGATTTTGTAAGTGTCACTAAATTCTCATTAACTTTTCAACGAGCTTGGAAACAATTCACTACTATGTTTCATATCGTGTGCTTTATTTTTGAAAACAGCCTTTTGAAAAGATACATTTTTCATAACTTTCTAAGACAATCGTTGCATCAAAGAGGGAGGCATCTTGAATAAACTGCTTCACATTTTTGAGTACCGCATACGGTAGTAATTATAAAAAGATCAGTTAACTTGTATATTAAGTAAAACGTGATAAAAAAATCTTCACGCGTAATATAAAGACTGCCGGAATACCAGAATACTAGTTACTAATTGCGAAAGTACACTTGAGGAGTACACTCTACAGTTTGAAGTGGTTCATAATCTGCTTTAGTGGAAACGTTACCGGTGAATTGACGGTCAATATGTATTACGGGTCGGTAAAAGAGGGTTCTTTGTTCTAACAGCAATTAAATCAAGTAGACTACTTACTCTACCTTTTGCGGTGATGACCGCAATGGTTAATGATTTTTTCATACATGTTTCACCATTAACTATCACATTCTCATAATGTCCCACATATTGATTTTGTCAGGCACGAAATAGCTAATATTGATCCAGTTCAATTGCACATATGTCGCGGCAATTTGCATTACTTAATTCATCGCAACGCCCCTCGAAAGGTAAGCAAAAGCCATCGATAAATTAACAGGCTATTCTTCAAAGCGGTAAAAGAGACATTTATTTTTATCAAAATGGATTACCTGCTCGGGATTAATTAAAACGTAGCCTATTGTCTGTTACCTTCCGTTTTCTCTCTGCGTGTTCTATTAGTTTGGGTGGCCGGTGTAAATTCCATCGCGGAACTACTACTCTAACATTCCATGACTGGTAGCTTACCACTGGTTTCTTCTCCATTGACTTACATATGTGGTCTGTTTAGTGGGCTCTGGACCCATGTAGAAGTTCTCAATAGGTACAAGCTGCCCTCACATGAAAACTCACGAGTATTGGCCTTACAAAGTGATCTCACATTTGAGTACCATGAAAACTGAGATTTTGAGCCAGGCTGAAAGCCTGTATGAAAGGATGGTGATTTCTGCTTTCTTTGCGTCATTCAAAATGCCGTTCTGTATAGCGGAAGGTGTAATGCCTAAAAGTGCCTAAAATACCTTAAAGTTTCTTTATTTTTGCATCACCAGTGCTTCAATTCATTTTCAACCACATGTACACCACAAATTCAGCTCATCTCTCCAATAACATGGTTCATACTGTGCCCCTCCCATTTTAGGGTGTTCAATTTGTAAGGTAATCCTCCGCCGGATTTCCCTTGAGTTTAGTGGTACACTTCCTACAGTAAGAACAGAGGCTAACATTATTTCAAAATACGTATAGAAATTTTGTATTGAGGACGCACAAACACAAAATTTTGTTCCGTATATAAGAGGCCATTTTGATTTTCACATAGACTTAATATAGGTACCGTCTGGCCCCATGAGATGATCCAAATAGCAGTCATACGGAACAAGAAATGTAACTAAAAGGTATATTCATCGAAAACATACCATACTGCCTGGCACCTTTCGAAAATCAACATGAATAAAATTGAACTGCATTTTTAATTAAATTTTAGAAATTGGTCTGAGTTGGGGCATGGGGGAGGGGTGAAAAAGTGACGGCTGCGTGTACTGTTAAGTCGTCAGCCTACACAGCATACCTATATAAGACTAAATAATCACAATTTTATAATACCATATTAAACATAATGACCTGTTCTTCAAAGGTATTGCGTTTAGCCATTTGCCAGTTACGTGCAACTTGATATAAAGGGATAATGCAGTACCCCCATTATGAATTAGTGGACCCCGGTATCCCATTGCATGAACAGCTCTTTCTCATCATGTGACAAATTTTTTTGATACAGAATTTTCAAATCCATGCAGAATAACTCTTTGCTTAACCTGTAATATTCAATGTTTATGTTTGGAATCATCATTAAAGATACTTGAAAGTGAAATTAGGGGGATTTGAAAGATTTCGCTGATGTATCAAAATAAATTTGGGGTGACTGCTTATTTCCTTAAAATGCGGTTATGTACCTCAAACTACAGATTCATTCAGAGTGGACTACACAAGCTCTCGCAATATCCTTACCTAAGGAGTGTAGTACCCACGAATGGATTAAGCTATAGGACTGTGGCTATAAGATAGCTTGATGCATTTCATGTGACAGTTTTGGAACAGTCTAAGATCGCGCTTCAAAGACTGTTTTGAAAACCTGCAGACGGGATTCCTTTTAATGTCTCAAATCTGTTTTGTTACCTAGAATTCGGTTCCAATAACTTTCACATATTCAGTTAATTGTTTCATTTAATGTTTTCTCTTTCTTTTTAAAGAAAGAAAGAATCGAAGTGTTGAATTTTGAAAACAGACAAGTTTAATAACAGTTTCATTTTACATTTTCCTTCTGGAAAAGCTGTTCGTTCAGACATGTGTTGTTGGGGTTTGTCGGTTGGAATACTAAACAGCTGTATCACTGTTACACCGTACACCACCTACATAAAAAGGGACAGGGAGTTGACACTGATGGGGCTATGACACGTGGAGCTGGGAAAACGGTTCTATACTCTTACCACAAAGGGCGGATGAAGGGTGCGAAGGATCCTGAACAATTTATATTTAATATTTCAATTGAAATATTTTCCACTCAGTATATTGTTACTTATTCACCGAATACATTGCATATAACGTAAACTTGTTCGTACATGGAACACTAGGCCGATTCATACTTCAGCATGGCTCATCTTATAGCTATGAAAGTTGAACACTTTTCAAATGTCCCTTAATGGCCCCAAGAGCCATAAACATTTCTAACAGCTTGATAGAGCGATATGGTTCTCATGGCATCATAGTTCGTGAAAAAATTGGAGTAGGCCTATGAACCAGCCTTAATGTCTGTATTAGATGTTGAATAAACCGGTATTTGAAAAAATATGTGTTAGTCAAGGATTGTACTGATAACCGTTGATTTTTTTATTGATGTTATGTCTTTTACTGAGTGGGGTCACTAGAACGAGGGGCCCTAGATTACGGCCAAGTTGGTCTCTCCTAAATCCGCCTCTGCATACCACTGGCATCAAACAACGCCGAGGTTTAAAATCAGATATTCTGGTACCGGTATAGTAGCGTTTGCATGTATTTTTCTGTTTATTTGAAGCGATATTGTTTACCAACTTGAACGTTAACCTACAATCGAACTCATAAAGTCGTCGGCAAATATTGCCCTAATGAAAAAATGGTAGGATCCGAGGTATCATGAAAAAGACAAAAAAAAAACCTAATTTAATTATGTTTATCGTTATTACAATCTAAATCACAATTAATACATCAACAACTTAATAAATTTTACCAGTACTGCCGTATAATGGATTACGTTTATCGATATTAATATAAATTCGCCTGAATTCATTATCATTTTCTTAGTGTAAACCTTTTAACAACCGAAAAAATGATTTATTCGTCTAATCCTTGAAGACGTACATCTCAATTTGGAACATTGGCTTATTACATCCCTAAGGTTTTCGGTATGATAACTTTGGCACGGTTTGGAAAAGTGTTTTACTTTACTTTGTTGAAATACGATATCCTATCAAATCGTGTACCGCACGTTGATTAAATTATTCGGTAAAGAAATATCAGATAATCTTATTTGATAACACTGGTTTCCTTTCTTAGCATAAAATGGCGATTTCCAATTACACTAAGATTTGTGTTACGGTGACGAAATGTCATTGACGCATTTGAGTGGGTACAGAAAAGATATCCCTGTAAATATTGACCAATTAAGCACAAAGAAATAAGCACATAGATTGTGGTTTATTGAAACCGTCGCCAAGCCTTAATGAGAGGGAATGACTACATGTTAGCAGCATAATCATCTCGTCCCGAGGTAATTAAGAGTCTAGCAAGGAATATAAATTAACACAGGGCTCGTGATAAAGTCTTTGACAATTAGCAAATACACCTAGAAGTCTCATCTTTATCTCGCCCAATCAGCTTAGCTGTGTTTGATAAGTAACCACAACCCGAGCCGTGTATATTTGCGCGCTTAATTGATTCATTGAATTGCGCATTACAATACAAAGCAGATTTGTCGTAATTTGCATATTCAAATCATCGTTGGCTGAGTTTTGAGAACGACCCAAAGGGTAAATTCACGACTCATAAGGACGTGTTGCAATCAGCTGATACAGAACTATGTACCTCTATTCAATTACTGATTATCGATCAACTAGAAGGTGCTCCTATTGACGTTAGAATTAAAATAACTTCACAAAATCGGATTGACTCGGGTGTCAATTCAGTAAACAGGTTTTTGTTCAACAGACAGCACGGTTGACGGGCCGATGTAATGGCTGTTCGGATAGACAAATAAAAGTTATTGATTTTCAAACATTGTTCATCTTAATGTTGTTCATTTGGAGTTGAAAAGTTAGTTACTTTCGTTTGCATTTCTTCCATACGTCGGAGAAGTTAAAACCCTGATCAAAGCATGAATTGCCGACAATTAAATTTGAATAAAAGATGATCATTTCAAGTTTCATTAAAACATTACAGAGCAAAAATCGTGTCAGATCTAAATTATGTGTCCACATGCGGCACAGTTTTAATGGCGCTATATTTATGTGACCTCAAAAGGAGGCAGGATTTTGTCCCTGTCACGCGATTTTTTTTTCATTATTGATCCATTTTCTACAAGTCACTCCTTCTGGATAGAGATTCTCAACATATACGGTCTGTGAGTATGGGGTAGGCAAAATGAACTCCAAAGTGATTTTTCCTACAATTGCTGTATGAACAGATGGATGTGGTACCTGCGTTTTATCGAAGGCGGGACCGGGTGGGTCACAGTTTTCAATCAAACTCTTCAAGTTAAAGAGGCCATGTCACTATAAGTGACCCAGACGTACTACTTAAGGGCACAGAGGCTATAAAAATCTCCCTCGGTTTGAACAGTGATAATAATTTCAGTAATACTTAAATTTATGATCAAGAAATATCCATTTACCAACTCTAAAAACGCGCTCGTAAAAATTGAGAATGATCGTTGTGACCGATTATCCAACCATTTATTGATTAAAATAAGCAACAAAGAAGCTTGTCAAAAGTAAAGTTCCTTGGTTAAATTTAATAATTTAAACAACTGGTCCAAAGAACTTTTCCCGGTTAAATTTGACCACGCATACCGCGATTTTACATTTTAAATTTAACCAAGACGTTTTATAAACTTTATAAACTGCAAATATATATTCTCCTTTTGTCAATTGGCATGCAGACTTTTTCCTTCACCTTCGGTTATTCACATTTTAAACTGTTAGTGAAATTAAGAAACTCTATGGCGTATTTCTGGAAGGTCAGTTTGGAGATTGACCTCCAAGTAACTTCAAACTGATTTTTAATTCAGTAGATAATCCTCGATACACCACCTTCTTATGCACTAAAAGTGAGAAAGCTAACTTTTACCTTTGTGCGTACAGGTAGCTCAACACTAATTATTCCTCCATTGACTTACACACTAATTTTGGTCCCTTTCGTGGCCCCTTGACCCTTCTGAAAGTTTTTAACGGCACACGCTATCCCTCATATGACAGTTCACCAGTAGGCCTTTCTAAATGGTTTCAAATTTGTGTACCATGACCTTTGAGATTTTGAGCTAGAAGTGCTTGTTTAATAGGTTGGTGTTACTTGTATTTTTACTCCATTCAAAATGACTTTGCCGCATCGCGGAAGGGTAAATTTGCAAAAAAGTGCCTAAAATACCTTTAATTTTCTTATTTTTGCAGAATGAGTACTTCAAGCCCTTTTGCACTATATACACATCACAAATTGAAAACATCTCTCCAGCAGCATGGTCTTATCTGTCCCTCAAAAGTTTTTTCTAGGGTGTTAAATTCGTAGGGTGATATTCTACACGGGGATTCCTCTTGAATCAATGGTGTACTACCTACAGCCCAACAGCGATTAGCATCGAACTTTATGTTTTCAGACATTACACGATATAGCCTATACCATCATTCTTCACACTTTTCTGGCTGTATATACAAAAATTAAAAAGATTAAACTACACTTGAACTGGATCTTTAACATTAACACTTTCAAGGCCTTCTTTCAAAATTCTAAACGCAGGGTCAAGTACCGTAACACACTTTACGATACACTTACACTAAAAAAACGACCGAACGCTAAACTGCGGGCGCCCTGCAAGTTTCTATCCTTCTTCCTTGTCGGAGAGATTACATAGCATGCATTCGACACGTCACGAAAAGGTCTTAAGAGTTTATTTATTAAGCTGTTAAAATTTTATTAGCTTACTTGAATCGTTTAATAGTTTGTAACAAACGCATAATATTGTCAAGCACCCCGTCGGTACTTTAATGTCAGCAGATGTAGATCTCTCGCCGGTCTATGAAAAAGCCTTACTCTTCCACTATCGCTTACAGCTAAACGTTTTTCGTTTATGTTCCCCTGCTAATGCGATTACCGCACAACGGTGTTTTTCACAGCTTTTTCCCCTATTATAAAAGAGTGTGGTTATTAAACTTTTGATGAATAATCATTAACCAACTCAGCTGATACTGGGTGAAGCCGGCATACAATTCGACAGCATTTTTGCTGAAATTGTGTCTTTTTAAACCAAGTAATTAAAATTTCGTTCAAAAGATAGACTGAAAGCTTTTTAGAGCCTTATTACCAATTGCGAAGAAGGGATAGTTTCGTATTTCTTTCATGGTAATAACATATTATTCCTCCTTGAGTTTAGCAAGCCTTTACCCAGAGTTCTTTAGTTGGTTTTATGATCAAATTAAATACGTTAACGAGGTTCTTTCACAAAACCTGCTAGCGGAAAATAGCTTCGGATAATTAAAGCAATCTTCATCAACTTTTTACGATATCAATTCAATTCTTGTTTGCAAATAAAGGAATTACGAAGTGAGTATTTGATGGTCTTAAAGGATGCAAAGACATCCTTATTCCAGTGAAATAATACTTTCAAACTGATGTAAGTTTGTAAATAAAAGTAGAACATTGTTTGTTCTCGAGAATAAAATAGAGCAACGAGCCCTTTCAAAAACCAGTTTTATGTTTGGTTTATTTCACGATGAGAATTTGGGGAGGTAAATACTGGGAAAGAAATTCTTTGCCTGAAAAAGGCAGTTTTAGATTAGCTGAAACTTTCAGCGAGCAGACTCAAAGTGCACCATATACAAGTCATAAATTGCAAGAATGAATTTTACAGAGCCAGAATATATCAATTTTTTTTTGGGGGGGGGGGTCTAACTCCCATTTTCATAGCTTTAATGTTCAGTTTTTGAGGTATGCAATTAGGGTGTTCACGTTTACGTCACTGGTTGACATTGGTTGGCATAGAGCATGCGCAAAAACAAATGCGTGTATGTTCGGTGTTGCGCGTGTAAACGCTTGTGCGATTGCACGCAGAAAGTAGACGAATTGGAATCTACTTTGCATGGTGACGACAGTGTAAGCGCGCCTTACAAACTCTTTTACCGACACGCAGTGACGTCATTGTTGGTAAACAATGAATGAGTCTATATCGAAATTCATTCAACTTAATTTGAGTCGACTGCGCAATAATTTGTGATGCTCTCTCTGTACAACTCACATTATCTGCTTTTGTTTCCATGTTTATATGACCATAAAAAAAATCTGCTCTGGCATAGCATGTTGTGAGGAGAAGGTTTGCATAGCAAAGTCTACGGTTATAAAACAATTAAACAGTGATTACATTTAAAGGTATGTGGACATGTAACCAAAACAGCTGTTTTGCTTAACAATGATAGATTAAGGTCCCTTATCGTTAATGAAAAAATCCGTCGCAATTATTTGAATATACTTAATCGTCCTCAAGATTTTTGTCTTTGAAGTTTGACCATTTCTAAGATTTCTCTTGTAAATTTCTTTGTAAATCCTTTATAACTTGCATGTTAGTTACTCAGCTGCTAGTTTCTAGTCTGTAACCTGTAAGTCTGTAACGCCACAAACCCCACGAAGCTGGAAGTTAGTTCCTCACACCATTAGGATTCACACTTATTTCTCCTTTATAGCGGGAATGTTGCCATCTTTGCAGTTTAATGGTTTCACATCCATATGGACAATTTACGAGACGGTTTGAAACCAGCTAAAAAGAATATGACCTTTACAATTTGCACACCTACGCGAAGGTGCACAATATATTTCAAAGAAGAGCATCTCTACGTGGCCTCACAAGTTCGCTCCAACTTCTCAGAGTATAGACCATTCTAACGACCTACATTAAAGCTAAGCTGGGAGGTACTGGGCGGCTGGTCCAATCGAAGACGGCCATTTTCAGCCTTTTATTATATTTTTTCTCTCACCCTTCCCATTTTATTCTTCACACCTGTGGCGTTGAGTTTAGTCGATTCGATGACTCCCCGGGGACACTCTAAATCCTGAAAGAGGAACAAAGAAGCAATTTAGACGCGCACCTTTTCACAAAGCCTTCGACTTGTCCGCAGATTGTCCAGGGACTCGGACTGTATGTGCGATTGTGCCTGTGGATCGAAGCTAGGGGTTTGCCTTAAGCACCTTGTCAAAGATGAAAGAAAAGAGGATTCACCGAAAACCTAACAAGATTTCTCTGTTAATTGAACAGAAGGTATCGCTTTAATAAATGCTCAATAGGATTGCACAAATGTTTAGACTGAGGTAATTATCCCAAAGGCTTGAGATATTCGGACAGCAGAATACCACCAAAGGTAGACAACCAACAAGAATAGCAAGCAATCCTCGACACAAATCGGAGAAGAATTATTTCAGGAATTGATCGCTGATTTTCACCTTTAGAAAGCGGTGCTTTTGAGGAGCTAAAACCTGGTGCACCATTTTGCGGAAAAGAACCTCATGAATAATCATGACCGTAGTAAATAATACAATTACTGACAGATTATAGGATACAGAAGAACACGGCGGCTAGTGTAGCTTACTAGCCAATTGAGAAAATTGTCTGTGTAAATCGGTTTACACGTTGATTGAGGAAGGATGCAATTCAGCTTAAGAATACATGATGAAACCTGTCAAGCGAAGGATTGTATACCTTGCACGCGTTTATATTTATCAAAGTTAAAATGATGGCATATGATTCAGAACATTTTTTATGTTCCCTGCAGCTTTCACAATAAAAATACTTATACGCATTTTTATGAATTATTTTTCGTATTGTTTTCTTCAGGCCCATCGACTAGTGTAGATTCATATAGCCTAGCAAGCGATCTGTTTGCATGTAGCTACGCACGCCTGTAGGCCTACATGCCTTTGAGTTTCAGTGGACCTGAACTGGCTTTACCCCCCCCCCCCATCCCCAACTCCATCTTAATGTTCTGGATTGGGAAGTACTATGTTGCAGGTTTAAGCGTACGTCTCTATGGCTGTAAGTATGTAAATAGGTCGTCTCTAAGGACTAAGGACACAAACTTTCGTATCAGTATCAAATTATACAAATTCAAATCCATGTCAACGGTGACACTGAAACGGGTGCATACTGTGGTTCCATACCATCAACATGGTAGAGACAAAAGATATCTTTCATCATTACTAAACAATCATCAAATCTCACCAACAAACTTGTCAATAGACCTTATGCATATGACGTCACAGAACAGAAAGTGCGCCCTCCAATGGAGACAAGCGCATATCTGTGCAACCTGCACCAACAAATGCAGAGAGCTGATTTGGGTACCCGTGGGATACGCTCGTAAGCCTACCACACGTGCATGCGAAGTCTACCTCGTGCGTGCAGTGATCTTCATTGTTTACTCGCCAAAATGACGTTGTCTGACGTCGTAGGAACAAATTATTCATGAGTTGCAAAGAAGTGAATATTTTCCAGCGGGAACCTTATTTGTTGAAATTACCTTCTCTGGGGTTTTCTAACATTTCTTAAAAATAACTCATAGTTAGCTAAGGATGCCCAAATTTTCTGTATCACAGACTTATTAATTCACTTTAAATTATTTCGTCATACGAATAATCCCCTACAAGTTTGCCAAACGATCCGTGTAGCTCTACATCAACCGGGTACACAACTAGCTACTGGTCTTACATGTGACTGTATTTAGTTCAGCACTGAATCGTTTCTGGTTACCACATCTAGAATGTTACCGCACTTTTAGGCTACCACATTAGATGTTACTCTAGTGTGCACAGCAGTGTTACCACACTAGATGATACCACATCTGGAGTTATATAAATGCTTGGGAGATCAGATTCGACTCCTATTGGAACAGGGCCTTTTCAGAGCGTGCCTTTACCAATATAGTTATACCTTTCAAAATCAGTAAGCTACTTGGCCTACTTGAGTTATCGAGGACTGTATGCCAGTTTCATCGTGGACGAACACCAAAGATTCTCTTTAGGAATACAGTACTCAGAGCTAGATAACGAGGCAGGGTTGTATTAAATACTTCCATCCTGGTTCCCGGGAAAGCCATTTAACGTACCATTCGACGAACGTGAGTACATCCCCAGTATTAGCCACTTTTCCACAGGCTGGGAGGGTTAAGAAGATCCTTGCTCGACAACTGAATATATCTAAGTGGACGACTTCCTAAATTGGACAACTTCCTATAAAGTCTGACCGTGGAGCTGCCATTAACAAAGGTCAATGGCAGCTCAGTGTCAAGTCTGACAACTTCCTGAGACGGACAACTAGTACCCAATTTTAATTTACTAATTTTAACCCCCCCCCCCCCAGCATCGCTGAATGTGAAAGCTGTACCGAACAAGCAAATATTAGTCCCAGAAAATTATAGTTTTCATCATGTGGTCCGGTGGCAGTCTGCCCGGATGAATACGCTGAGTTAATCGAACATTTTACTAATCATCAAAAATATGTTGTTGTCTCTTTCAAGGCTGTTAAAAGATTATCGAAATAAAAACTATTTATTTCTTTTATGAAATGAGATGATCTTTTTTTACGAAACTTTGGGTCGACTCGGCAATTCATTTGTTAAGCGATTAAGCTTGTTTGAATCAATCTCCCATCTCCGGACACCATCTACTACTAGAATGATCGTTACATGTCGATGGTTATCAAATCGGCAACTCACTGATCAAATCCTACTGCTTGACAATTGTATTAACATGAAATTATAGGCCTATCACCTTTCTGCATTCTTATGAATATTACATACACAATCAATGACGAAAGAAAAGTATCGGCACAGAACAGAAGAAAGGATTCTTTGAATAGTCTGTACAGGGAGTAACCTTCTTTATGTCTAAATTGGTTTGACTAATTTTCTTACTACAATGGACTTATTGGTTTAGATTATATCTGTTTCCTTACTCTATTAAGGTCGTTTTAACTAGTTGTCAGCCTGTCAATTTGTTTTGCACCGAAACAAAAGTAAAAAGAAGTGTCTGATAAATTGAAAGAAGTCTTTGCTAAAACCCACCCAACCTTGACGCCCTTCAGAGAGTGCTAATGATTTCTTTTTGTCATTTTCAAATTGTTTTGCAAATGGGGCAAGTCTCACAGCAGTTATCGATAGCCGTAATCTTGTTATTTCTCTGAGCCTTATTCCGTGTCTCAATTACGTTGGTGTTGGTTCACATAGTTCTGTCAAGCCAGGGTTTCCCTCGGTTAAAAGAGATCAAAGAGGCCGCAGAGGAAACAACAGCCAACTATTACGGAGCAATAACCCAACATCGAAAGCAATGGCGTTTCGATGAACCAGTTATCATGAATTAGAAAAGGCGAATTAATGGGGTGCTCAGCTTATCAAATAAGCTTTAGGTCATCGCACGATGGAAACTTACAACTGGAAAGAAAAGAGGAATATGAAAAGGATAAAGGTCAAAGGAAATGGAAAAATGCTGGTAGTGTTTATACCTTTTATATTATATTCTTTGTGATAAATATATGGATGAAAAAGAAGGGAGATAAAAGAAGTAGAGATAATAAAGGGACAGTTTAGCTGGCAATTTCGCATAATAAGATAATTAGCCTAAAGCAGAATAATGACTTTAATTTGTTTTCGGCGATTTTATAAAGTGTGAACACCAAATTTCCCTCCAAAACAGACTGTAAATTAGAAGGACCTGAGATCAATCATTGTGTTACAGTCTACTAAGGGATATTATGCTGAAAATGCTCAGCTGTTTGTCCTATAACAGCTGCATACAGTATATTTTAAGTATAAAAGAAATAGAATGTGTTAGTCTTATTCGCTCAGGAGTTTTCAAATTCTTTGTTCCATATCCTTTAGTAATTACGGGACACTTATTATTTTTCTTAATACATCTAAAAAATATCTTAAAGTAGTTTTGGGCCTAACATTATAGAGTCATACAATTAGCATATTATAAAGTATAAAAAGCTTATTCATTATGGCAATTTACTGAATGAAGCACAAAAAGTACAAAAAATCGTACCGGTGTCGTCTCATATTAGCTTCAACTGTAGGTAAAACGGGACTCAGTCGAAATTTAATAAAACTGGAAGTTAACTGATTCATTTTTTCTTGTCTGCTACTTTTATTCAATTAAAAAAGTAGAAAACTGGTTCCTGTCCTTGATATTGTTAAAACTTGAAAGTTTGTGTATAGAGGAAAAGACAACATGACCGAAATATTTAGACAATATCATGTGTAAATGCCTATACACTGAGTTATTACATAACATTATGTCATTGTGTACAAAGGGTCAGTGTTAACCGGAGGGACCCTCTCATTTAGAACCTGTCTCATTTTACCTTCACAGCAGAATATTATTTTATCCACTAGTGTCATTTATCAGAACTGGTACCTATACAGAAACGTCAGTACAAATACATTCCAAAGCAAGTCACAACAGCACATAACAAAAAACCATGTTCGGTTCTTGCAGGTAGGGTAAGGCAGTTTTTCATGGAAACCAAATTTACCATGACAAGCAAATTTTATGGGTTAAAATCTCACTTAGGCTCCATTAATGTCAACTACTCTGAGTTTCTACGTGATTCTGGTGATTTTTCGTTCTCGTACTCTCGATGGAAAGTGTCGCCAACAACTAAGTGAGTGGAGAGTACATGCATTATTGTGTTCGAATCACGGACTTTTTTTTATACATGGACAGACAATACTGCCCAAACGTCATATGAGTGAATTGTCGCCACCTTACGTACGAGTTTATGGCTGCCTGGCATCATGATCTTGTGTGTAAAAGTTTCAACTTGCTCAAGTGGTTCAATATCAACAGATTTGCCAGAAACTTGTAAAATTTTTAAAAGAATGTAATTTAGGTCAAAGTCAACTAACAGAATGAAGGACTGTGATATTTTTCTTCCACTCATGTTTGCGTTTTGCCTGCAATGTTGCAGATTCATCGTCAAATTAAGCAAATGACAGTAGCCCAGCGGCCATCTTGCAGTCTTGGTAAGCCAAAGTTTGTTCGAACGTTGGAGACCGTGTTGGTCACGTTATCCTCTGCAGCAGGTTTCGCACTTTCGCTGTAAAAGCCTCAATCAACATGTAGTTTTCATATTTTTGAACACTTTTTGATTAAAAGTGAATATCACATTTTAAACATTTTGTCGAATTTCTGGAGACATAATTAAATATGTGGGCAACATATGGTAGAATTAAAAAAACTGCAACGTAGGCTATGCATTTAAGAAGGTGATATATATAAAATGCAAAGAAAGGTAAGTTCCGTTTTTAAAGTCCGTGTATTTGTTTCCGATATTTGAGTATAGACCGACTTCTGGTTACGTGGACACAATGTTAGGATGAGTTGAATATGTAGCGTTTCTGTGTAATTATGGTCGAGTAAGCTTGTTCAAAATGAAAGAAATAGTGATTAACATAGAAGTCCTTGCGCCACTTGCGTCATTTGATTATTGAGTTCTCTGTATTTTTGATAACAACTTCGTTATCTTCAGATCATTGGCAACCTTTCCGAGTACTCTTTCTAAAATCTGAACATTTCAAAACTTTTTTTCGATGATATTAAAAATGTTTCAATCTTCGTATAATGGGAAACAAAAGTTATGAACTTAAATTTAAATACCAAGATTGTAATTAAGTTGATGTGAGTCAAATTAAAATGAAAAAAAAAACACCATAACGCATAAAATATACAAGTCAAGTTTATGTGTCCAGGTACGTGAAAATCTATTTGCCTTTTGTTATATTGTTTGATCGTTCTATGCTCTTAATAAATAGTGGCACATAAATATTTTAGGAACTTTTCTTCCTACACTAACGAAAGGAATTGTGAGAATTTTTGAGAAGTTCATTGTTTTATGATTTGTGCAAATTTAAGTATCAAAATTATGAACAAATGCATTAAGACAATTGTAAATATAAGACAAAATGTTATATTACCCTTCTTATGTTATGGTTGCTGGGCTGTGTTTCCGAATTAGGCTAACTCAGTTCTATTCATAAAGGCCTTGGACAGCTATATTTCGAATCCGACCATGAATGGCAGAAAATCGTAAATTGCTCTTGGACGAAAACACTGAATGGCATTTAATCATCTACGATATCGTTTAAATGATTTCGAACAATAAATTTAAAATTCTTTCGAACTAGTTTTCCTATCAAGTGCCCGTAACCAGCTTGTCAATTTTGAAAGACGAGAGCTTGCTTGGAGGTACAGAATTTTCAATAAGGGCGAATTTTATTGGACCCAATGTAGGGGTCTGTATTTGCGAACATATATTCTAGAAAATTGGGAGCCTTTTATCAAAATTTTTGAAGAGGCATTGACGCCTAATTTTCCCCCTCTTTGTGGCCCGTATGCATGCTCCTTAGATAAAATTGCCAACCTTTGGTGCAGTTTTTTAACATGTGTACCGTATTATTTTAACCCACCTAAAATGTGTTTTACCCGAGGATTTATAGTTGGACGCACCCATACCCATCATGCCTAAAGTCACAAACCATAAGGAGTGTTTAATATCATACACGATATACAAGTGAAAGAATTGATATATTTTACACACCTCATGCTAATTGGTTAAGTTTCTTTATACGAGTCCCTCTGTTATTTGGGGGGGGGGGGGGCTTACAAAGGAATTTGTTAGAAAGAGAGCTGTATGTGGTTTGTTCCATTTGTGTGAAATATGTTTTTACAACCAAGGACGAAGTGGTGTTGCCACAGCTACTATCTCACGAAGACAAATTCCACTTGCCAACGGTTTGCGACTAAAATTCGCAAATTCGTCAAATATATAGTAAAACAGTAGCAAAACTGTCGTCTGAATTCGCAAGCATCGCCAACAATTTTGAACATGTTCAAAATTTCCTGCGACTATTTTGCGAAGTTGAACGCTAAATGCTAGCGCAGGGTTAGCAACAGTCTCGTTAATGTAACACTAACGTCGCACTAACGTCGCAGGAATCCTTCCTGGGTCCTTGTTTTTCAAGGCATTAGTGATAACTTAGTACGAAGTTAGCGCTAATATTTTGCTTCCGTTTGGCGTAGATTTGGCGTTTCTATCTTCACGTGAGACATACTCACTTACTTCGCACGTTTATTTTTGAGACCATTGCGTTTTCAAAAACGCAATAGTTGCAAAAATAAACGTGCAAATTTGTCTTCGTGAGATACTAGCTTAAAGGTAGTTTCTCAAACCGAGAAAAGATGAAAAAGAGAAATTGAAAAGAAGTGAACAAGATCAAAAAAATGTATGAAAGAAATGAAACGTTTAAAAAATGATGGATTGAAAGTATCTCTGGTATCTCTTTAAAGGGAAAATGCAGTCCCCCAATTTGAGGTAGTGTACCCCGGTACACTAGTTCAGGAATGGCTCCTATCAATCATGTGACAATATTTTTGTTACTTATATCCTAAATTTATGCAGAATAACCCATTGGTTTAACCTCAATATTCAATGATTTTACACAGGAACATTATGAAAATACTTGTGAGAGAAACAGGAGTAAATCTGCAAGATTGAGCAATTTTTTGAAAATAAACTTGGGGGGACTGCCATCTCCCTTTAAGTCATCGGAAGTTTTCGTTTTTGTGGTATGTGAGGGATTTCTTCAAAAATGGTACAAGAATTTTGGGAAGAAGAATGTAATATGCTAGTCTATACATCCTAGAACTCATCCTTTGTAATCTTTGAATGTTCTCTAAACATTGAATTTTTTCTCATCTTGAGAACATTAAACGAGGACTTAATTTGTAATATTTAGTATTTAGTATTTTTCTTCTTTGTTTATTACTTTTAGAAATCATCATATGTATACTTTGCACTGGAATCATTTGAAAAAGCCAACTGCGTTTAATTGGCAAGAAACTCTGAGGCAAAAAAAGAGGCCACATACAAAATAGAAGAATTTTAACAAAACCCTTTTAGTGTTATAATCTGAAAATTGGCAAACATAAAACCAGACAATGAAGGTATAATCACCATACCACGAATTTGTTTCTTCGGTACATACAACTTTTCTTCTATCAGTGTATGTGCCAAGTTAAGCTGAGCATGTTACGATTGTCATGCAGTTTACACGTTATCATACGGCATGCTGTATATTCAATTTATATATCATTAATTTTGAAAAATAAAGTATTTTTCGTTCTGTAATTCCGGTTTTTTATTTCAATGTAGTTGAGATATTTCAATAAATCTCAAATATATAAACCCACACATTGTGCAGCAAGCACTGCGGCAACGACTGACAATAACAATCTTAACGAAGTGTACATCACTAAAGTTAAAACAACGACTGCAAAACAACAATTACAACAGCAATATACCACATCAACTACAGTTACAACAGTGACAACAACGATCACAAGGAAACTGCACGATAAATATGACCACAACGACACAACAGCGACGACGGTAAATGCTAAACCAAACAGCTTCAAAAAGTACTAAAACAGTTACTTAGGCCTAAATTACATACAATCTTGATAAACCATTCAATAGTTAGATGGTGAAGAAGAGCGATGTCCTAACTATAACAGAAGAAAAAACGTTAAAAGAAAGCCTAGGCTAGTAAAAATGTGAGTTAGGGAATCCAAGAATAATACTAAATAAGAAATCAAAGACAATTTTCGATGGGCTTCATCACGCCGTTGTGCGTGATGCTCCGCATAAGCAATGGAGTTAACTCGTAGCTGGCTAGAGGGAAAACAAGCCAGTGAGCCACAACTGGACAAAAGGCCGTGGCCGGCTCGACTTGAACCAATTGGTTGGAAACTGGGCCGTTAAACCTCATCTAACTAACTAACTAACTTCATCCTGAAAGATGGTTGAAAACGGATGTCTTTCGCTTAAAAGGGGGATAACCACTTGGCCGAAGGTTCGCAAGACCGAAGATCCATTTGAACGAAAATCTACTTCCGGTTATGAGTGGGGTAAGGACTGGGGTAAGATACAAATTAAGGCTTACGATTAGGCTAAGGATTAGCCTGGGGTAGGACTGGATTTGTAGAAGGATTATGTCTTGGGTTAGGATTTAGTTTAGAGTTAGAATGTTCGGTCTAGTGAACCTTCGATCTAGCGACCCCAACCCCCTTAAAAATGCTTACATTACATATTAAACGCTCTGTCCTTCGCCATTGTTTCATTGAGAATGGAAAACCAAATTGTGAAGGACTGTTTACAATATTTCAAGTTTCATTCTTGGTAATAGTTTCCCTGTCAAATAAGTAAAATCTATTTTACGTCAAGCAAAGCTATCACAATGGAGGGGTAGACTTTGAGAAGGCCGGCAAGAATTCGCAAAGGGAATACTGCAGGTAAGAAACGTCACTGGTTTGACGTGGCAGGCAATAATATTTTCTCACGTGTTGTGTTTCCGTTGATAGACGAATATTTCAAAGACGGATCTCGCTCTGTTCGGATATAAATTTTCCGTAATTTCTTCAAATGATGTTTAGTTGCATTTAAACTGTTAATCGATTAGATTTTGAGGTCGAGGTGGCAAGCAACTAACAGATTGCCGCTATACTCATTAAACAAACCTTTACGTCGAGATCAAATTTGTTTTCAGGTTTCCTTGTAAATAAAACGGTTAACTACCCCGCCGTGGTTTGACATTGTGTATGCGAGAACATTTACGCGGTAAACCTTCGTGTGTGATTACCTGTGTCAAACGGCTTAGCTTGGAACGTAACTACAAAAACTTGCGGGCGCAAGTTAATAATAAAATTTTTCAATCACCAGCTTCCACAAACTCATAAAAGGTGAAAAGGGTTCTTTTAATATGTTAATATACTGATTCACGTATCGGCATGGGGAAGCTAGTCGCGGTGTTACCTTCTCAAGAGTTGATCATGGTCATAAAAGATCAAAGAGAGCCGAACGAGACAAAAAGATTCTTATACTTCGGTTTAACTATCCCCGTAGACAGCCTTCGCGCTGTTTAAGACGAGTTGAATGGATGGTTGGATGCAACATAACGTCATTGGTGTTCTTAACAACCTAGAGAAACAGCTTGATACATGACAACAAGTACTCAATACAAGATAAAAACTTCGAAAGAAGAAATGATTTTAACACTTTTACTTCATTTTGGTTATTATATTGTCCTCTCTAACCCCCACATGTTTTGTCAAATTTTAGGAAACTTCCAGCGTATACGTGAAATTCGTCTATAGTGCAGAAAAACAATTGGCCGTCACACCGATTTCACTTATAGCACACCCCCATCATCATTCATTTGGTTTTTTTTTAATCATTTGGCAATACTTTTCTTTTAGTTTGTTTAATTTGTGCAAGATAAGTCATTGCTTTACTTTAATTTGTTCTGAACCACCATGCAAGATACATACAAATAGAAAAGAAGAGATGTCTATCCTTTAGCTGATGCATCGAAAGGAGGATGGGAAAACTCGTGCCATTTTAATATTTCGTTACCTTTCACTCTGACCAAATCATTGAAAACGTTTCTATTTTGAAATATTTAGGAATCGTAAAATGGTAAAGAAGATCGTTATTGAGTTGGTTGGTTCTTTTTTACACAAAAATTTTGTAATCTTCTGTACCCTATGATTCCACGAGATTCTTAAAAAAAACATCAAGACAAACATTTTACGGACAATAAATAAACCTCATTAGCCCAAATCTTCCCATCCTCATAGCGCTTGTTCAGTTGCCGAGCTATGAAATGTTGGAGTTCATTCCCTTTACTTGCAACGTCATGTGCTCAATCATTTGTTCATCTTGTTCTACTTAGGCTACATGAACATTTTAATTACATTCTTTCTTTCTTTCTGAAACAGATGGTTATAAGATCTTGTAAAACTGGTCCTATCCTGTCATGGCATGTTGTGAGGACTTGAATAGCCTAGTCATTGTATAATGATAAGGCAGGGATCACGCCTTGGAGGAAAGTAAAATGGCACAAACCAAACACAAGAATGTATATTTCTTAAGCACAAAAATGACGTCACAAATTATTGCCCAATCAACTATTTTCATTTTTGACATTTCAATACAGGAGAGTCTGTTAATTGATCAGGTCTGTACAACTTGTTTTAAGTGGTTTGTGCAAACGTTTATTTGTGTCTTCGACCAAGTAAGCTTCAGGAAATGTATGGCCGAAAAAATTGTGCTTTAAAAGTGTAAGTTCTAAGAATGATAAGAGAAAACGTAAATATTCAGGCTATCAAAGGTTGTTTAAAACCTCAAAAGTGCAAAGTGCAGTTTTTCGCTGTGCCTTTTAAAAATGAAAACTTAAGAATGTTCTTTGTTTGTTGTTTGTTGTTGCCAACGTTTGCTTTGAGTCAATTTAACATTAAATTCAACTTGCTGTTCATTTATGCACACTTTCTAAGCAAAATATCCAAGTCAATTTTATCCATTTTATAAAAATTATGAAAAGTTGACTTATTCAAAACATTTAGAACGGTTAACGTATGAAACATTTGTAGTAAACAAGTGATTCAAAGCTAGATTATTTGTCAGGTAGGAAAAAAAAATCAAATCTAAGCTTGTAGTGAAATATAATGCGTTTAAGGCTGCCAGCTTAGCTGTAAAGTCACAAAAATGGAAAATATTGACTCTGATCATAATTACATAGGGCTCAGTATGAAAGGAAAAAATTAGACTGTAAACCTCGTTAATACAAATCATTGCTTGTAACAGATACTTTTAGGTGCCGGTTCGTTTTCACAGAAAGGGGCTCATGCATGCCCATTGTACTTTGGCTCGTAAACTCATGACAGTACGTATCATCAGGGAGCTATCTTACAGCTCCCTGGTATCATACAGATATGTTAGATCCCTCCTAGTTATAATTCCTCGGTTGTAAAACTAGGCAACTCCTCAGTTCAAAACCAAGTTACCCTGAATTATGCTTGGTTTTAATGTCCTTGCTTTCACTTTCAAGAATAAATACGAACTTTCTTAGATATCAAAAAAGTACAGGCCATCACGAAACACGGATTTTTTTTTACGTAGAACTGAATATCGTTTGGGAGGAAATTGATTGTCACAATTATGTCATATAGTGTGGGTTTTAATTTATATGTTATGAAAAATCAGTTATAACAAGCAAACCTTACAAGCAAATTACCAAACGAACTCTTGGCATAACTTTCTCCATTTTTCATAGTTATATCTACTATATAT
>WURT03000006.1:323491-340964 GCA_009936505.3 Holothuria glaberrima | reverse complement strand
GGTGACTCCTGCTTGTTACAATATATAACATGGCAAGGAATCACTAAGCCTTTTGGCTTTCTAGTTTTTAATGTAGGATTGTAACACCCACAACTCTTTTGATCTTTTTGTTCATTCATTCATTGGTAGGCAAATAACAGTTACAGCTGCTGTTTATGTTCCTGTGCCAGTTATAACACCATTGCAGGTGTCGCTACTCCATTCAGAGTTGTGACTAAAAGGGCTGTGGGTGCCTCATGCCAAAAGTATTGGAGTCACCGCACCCTAGTGCAAACCCCAGCGCACTATAATAGGAGTAAAAGGCTCCTGAGAACCAGGCATGTAGACGAGGGGGCTACCCCCCCCCCACTAAGATTTTCCAACGAAAGGTCTGGCACAGGAGGAAAAATTTATTACCAGACCAGCCTTTTTGAAATACGAGTATTGCAGGGAAAAATGGAAAACCTCGAACCATTTTGCATCTTGAGTCCCTTTAATTAGACCCCTCCCCGAGGACGGCAAAACTCCAACATCAATGTGTGTGCCCCCCACCCCCCCCCCTCCCCCCCGGTACAAAATCCTGAGCACGCATACTACATTTTCAAATTTTCTGAGTACAAGTTCAAGAACATACAGATAAAACTAGATTACAAGTATTGACTTGATACTCAACTGACTTGACACTCAGCGGTTAACTTAAAGAGTACCGTCTTGCCTCCAGTGCTAAAAGAGGTATTATTTGCATTGATCAGAAGAGACCTCATCACTCACCATTATTAATTGCAATGTTTCCCTTTTATATTCTGCTTTTTGCCTAGGAAAATCTGAAGATTTTTAGCAGCTAAAAACTTAGATATGCAAATTTTTTAACTGAATCTTGAGGAATATAAGAGATAAATGGGGTCACAACCAAAGCAGCTAGCATGACAAAGTTTTCTTATTTCTCAAGATTTGAACATCAAGAAAGTCCATCAACTCCTACATGTGCAGAGTGTGAGTCTTTGTGCTACATTGTCTGAAATTTCACTCATTACACACTGCATTTACTTGGACCTACGTAGCAAGCTGTAGGGCATATTGTTCATTTGTTTCCCTAATGCCTGCCCAAGTGAACACCGGACAAGTTCTTTTGAAAATTTATAGAAATATTTTGTGGCCCCAAGACTGGTTGATTGTTAGTGAATATTCAACAAATGCTACATCAGGTCCTGTTTAAAGCAGGCAGTAGCCTATGCCAACCACAAAGGTGGTATGTCATTAAAATACCCACTGTGTGGGTTATACAACACTATAATTAATGACCGCACTTCAGCAGGTTTCAGTGAGGGCTTTCAGCTTTATGACTACCGGAATACAAACTCACTCAAAAACAATAGCATGAACAATGAGAGAGTACATAAATAGGTCATATTATGGTAATGATAATTGTGTCCAAAAATAGATGAAGTACTCTTTGCTTGGGCAGACAGTATTTGGGAAACCTCAAAGAGGGGCTTAGTAAACAGTCTGCTCCACAGGGTAACACTAAAGGGTACCCATGTATTATTATATCTTGAGACTGATATTATGTTACCAAGGCTTTCAGAGTTTATATTAAAGAATAGCCATGTGGAATTAGAAACTGGCAGTGACCAACAAACAGTTTAAAGGATCTGTAGGTGTCTATGGTAGATCCCTTACTTGGGGACCAGTACCAACACTGCATGGAATTTGAGTTATTATGAACAATTTTAAGACATTCCAATTTCCGATAAAGAGATGATTCAGGCAGAGAAAAGAAATTAAAATGGACCCCTTGCCCACCCCCTTCTTACAGTACCTCCAGATATAACAGGTTCAGCTTCTGAATACTCTTGTGACAAAGTGTATGTGAGTTGTCCTGTGAAAACATAATACTTTCAAAGAGGAGAGAGGCTAAAAGTTTTCTTTCCTTCCTTGTCTTCTGTTTTCCCTGTACTTGACTTCACAACATGGTTCATGTAAGTTATATTTATTAAAAAAACAAAACAAGACAAGGTATGATTTTTTCATTAAATAGATAAACTTGAGAAACAACTACTCTTGAACATGGACAATGATCACATAACATGCATTTAGAAAAGGTGGACCATGACAAAACAACTGGATAAGCTAACCTTCCTCTTTGTAAGATGAAGGGTTATTCCTTTACAAAGACCTTAAAAAAAGCTACTAATGTACATATCAACAGAAACTCAACTAGTTAAAGTACTCATAGAAATATTTACAGGTGTATCAATATATATTTATTATAAATACAGTGAAAACATGAACATCGTGAAGGAGTAGTTATTCTGATAAATTACCTTTTCTCTAGTTTGCCTTACTGATTGTACTGGTAAGACTTGATATCAACCTTCACACCAGGTACCCATTGTCAGCCTCTTCACTATCACAATTATACCCAGCTAGCCCAAACTAAGGGTGCTTGGCCAATAGCACAAACAACAACAAGCTTCAAGTGCACTGGTCATGATATGTAGATATCTCCATGGGGTTTAATTGCTATAAATGATGAAAACATCCAATATTAAAAAGTCACATCAACAACTGTGTCCCAATGTTGTCAGTAGGAATCCATACCTAGTATATTTTGTCTGTGGTTTGAAAATTTCTAAAGCACAAGGAAAATCTATTTTCAGTCATGTTAGGTGTTATAATAGTGCTGAAAGGGATAGTAAAAAGATTTGGCTATTACCAGGTACACTGAAGGCCAGTCACCCCTTGTCAACTACATGAAATGATGCTGCAGAATTAAGTGTTGTTTTGCAGTGACTATAAAAGCATTACACAGCTTTGTCTTGCATTCTGTTGAAAGTGTGCCCCTAATCTGTAACCCTGTTTATAATTCAACACCTTGAATAAAACTCACATGAGCATTTGGAAACAGAGGGTAAATATCAGCAAATAATTTTAAAGACAGAAACCATAAAATGAAAAAAATAGACCACTGTGGAGTTCATTTCATGTTGGCAACGTGAGTCATACCCCAAGAGAGATGATGTCTTGGGGGAAAATGAAATTGGACACTTGATCAAGCGGATTCCTCGGGAGTGACTCCAAAGCGTAATTAAAGATGGCTCTGAACTCAGTCATGTGGGAAATAACATCATACCAGACTACCAACAGGCTAATTGTCACTTGAAAGGGGCAGTGGTCATCACTAGGCTTTAGAACAGTCCTAGAGGATCACACTGGTACCAACCAATCAGAGTGGCTAGCTACAACACCATCATCATTCCTACCAAGGTGACAGTTATTTCATTTAAAAAATGTTTGCAAATTCTTAATGATTAAAGAGTGGAAGTCATGTAAACAATTTCTTCCTGTGTAATCTTACTTCCTGATGTTTAACCAGGGTTGTCTTAAAGTTGTAACTTTTGACCTCATTTGGTGCCCCTAGAAGGATACCAAATTAAATATAAAAAGAGATCCTTTACAGTGCTGGCAGCACTAAAAACTGCTGACTAGAAGGTTACCTCAGAATCTGAAAACATTTAATTTCATGATGATATTTTACAGTACATATTACTGTGTAACCCTACATCTTCAATTAAGTAATGAAGTTGCAAGGTTGAGAAGGTTAAACATGCAAATTACAACCTATACATAGGCTGTTTACATCAACCATAACAACACCATGACATGATGACAAAGGATCTAGGGCACTGAAACATTTCCTTTATGGCAACTACCTTGCACCTGCAAAGTTAAACTCATTTTCTGTTAGTCATATGAAAGCCATACCAACTGTGAACTCTCACAGAAGTGCCCCCAAATCTCACCCTGTCAAGATCCAAAAGAAATATGATGTCAAGTGTACTGGAAATTTGACAAGTTCATTTCTGACTTTCTAGGCAGTCCAAATATCTGAATATGTTTTCCACCTCAGCCTCAACCAAAGTGGAGCTGAGAAGGACTGCATCCACCTACTCATGGGTTCGACAAATTTAACTTGGTAAACTCTGCCAAATATGTCACACTTAATTTGATATATTTATCACCATCAAATCTGAACATACCTTGAAAAATGTAGTCTCCACCCCCTCATATTCCAACAGCATTTTTACTTGAGATGTTAACCTAAATGTATCTTCCTCTAAGCGGCCACAATTTTCAAATGACATACAAAATACATCTATTGTGATCTGTTGATTAAATCTTATGGCAAGAAACCAGGCTTCTAACCTCCACAAACCCTCCTAGGGTCAGGCTGTCTTTACAGAAGTTCTCTTTTATTACTAACAATACAAAATAACGTTTAAACACCCTACAACGATTGTGCAGCAACATGTAAATATACACAACAATTGTGTTTCCAAACTCACATTCACAATGTAACTTTGTTGATGTGGCTACACTTTACTCCATCCTCTCCCAACCCAGTTATCACACCCTATTTGCTTCTGATCTATCCATGAGCAAGTCTGTCCCTATGTCATTCTAGTATGTAAAAAACTTTGTTCAGGATTGCAAAGAAAATGTCCATTCACATCAAAATTGCATGAGAAGACACTGGCAACATTTTGATAGGATGGCATAAAAACAGACATTGATTGGTGGGAAGTTCGTCTAATAGATCAGCCAATCACTTGCAGCAACTACAACATTCACTTGTAAATCCCTCTTAGTCTCTACTCCTGACATACTTGTTGCCACTTCTAGCCGCAAGAAAACTCCAAAACCTTAGTTTCTTCAAAACAAAAGACTTTTCTCAAAGCAAACAACGAAATTAGTGTTTCCCTGGCAAGTTCAACAAACACAGAATCACCTTTTTTTGTCAAAACATCAAGAGCACTTTCTTGGTGACTTATGGTCAAGTGTTTTTGCTTTGTGCTAGAGAGGCAGGATTCTGCAAGGTGATGGGCAATCCAGTGGGATTATAACTAAGCTCATTTGCCAGGGCTATCTATGTGACTGCTGTAAGCAGCAGAGCTACATGTGGGCAGTGCAAACGGACCTCCGACTCCACAGAATGATGGTGGTGACATCATGGCATTTCCTGAAAATACAAAATAAGAAGAAATAGCCAAAATGAATACAGCATAGCTATTGAATGTTGCAATCTAACCAATGCCATTGGTACTTTTACCTACTAACTTGATCTTGTAAATAATATGTTTAACTTTTGCACTCAAGTACCCAGAAAGTTATCATACTTCCTTCCATAATGACCTGTTCATCACTTCTGGGAGAGATCTTTCTCAGAATATTTTTGCCATTACTTGTTTATTATAAACCTTCACCATGGACTAGTCCTTGGTTTTCTGCCACAACAACAAACAGTTTGCTATGAGCGTGACTGCTTTAAATGTCAGCTGCAGAGAGAGACATCTATGCATATATGTTGAAAGGAAATTGAGCAAATCATTACCATCTTTTCCAATGAAACAGGTTTAAGCAAGAAGAATAATATGTGTAATTATGCTAGATTTCAAGAATTCCTTTCACTGCACAAAATTAAACGATGCAAAAAGATAGAAGTCAAACATTAATGTGAAATTACCAAAACATTGTTTAAGATGAATAAAGAAGTGTTTCTTATGGTCAAAACAGAAACTAGTCACCGAGCTGAACTTCCATGCACTATTAGTAGAGAAAAAATAACAGCCAAATCAGGCAAAAAAAAAAACATGTTAAAATTGAAACAATGCAGATCAGGGGGAAATGTTAATCAGATATTAATCAACTGGTCTGAAAATGTTTTCCTGATGTAGCAGTGTTAGTCAGCAAACCAAGGCAAACAATAATGCAAAATAAATAAACTGTGCCTGCCACCCTTCCCATCAGCACCTCTCCCCACCTCCATGTAATCACGTACATGTGACATTGAGTTGCATCCAGAGCATCAATCAAGTACAGTTACATAACTGATGTCTCATAATTCAGCCATATTTTCATAACTTAACGATATTCATAGAGCAAACTAACAAAAATGACATTACTAAAGGGTACATGAAAATCAAACTGTTTCTACTTAGATTGCATGGAAGCATGTCTTTTATACTACACTAAAAGTGCTTCCATACAGATATAGAGACTTCCATTTGGAAAACCATTTTAATGACAGAATAGAATTGACTCCATAGGTTGTGTTTGCTTGTTCACGTTTAAATGCCTGTCTGTGAAGGCAATGAAACCCTTGGTCATAGTTACTCTTTTTGTGGCTTTTTGTGACTACTTGTATGCAAACAAACGTTGTTAAAATGAAAGTGAGAAGGGATGTAGGTGCTTCACTTCTTATTACTATTAGCCCATAGATTCCTAAGATTGTCCCTGAGATTTCAGATCTTTATTTCAAAATTTGTTATGGAAATAAAATCTTCAATGAGATCTAGAAGAGAGTCACTGCAAGCTAGTAGTTATTGATGAACACCCCTGGACTCACCTAATACTTTCTTCAAATTAAAGGCAAAGGGTGGAAGATTGTCCGCCTTTTTCACATCCATCCCCAACAGTGACTCAGGGACTCATAGCTTGGAAACCTTGTTGAATTCCCTGAGAATTAACGAAATACTTCCCACTCAGGAATAACAGAATTTTTTCAAATGCAAACATAAGAGGACAAAACAAAACAAAGTTTTGCAACACCTAGCAATTTTTCTTTGGGGAATGCCTGGGGTCTCTTTAAGTAAAATTACAAAGTGGCTCCTATTTAAAGGTACCAGAACTTCAAAGAGAAAGTTGTATCTAAATTTGTGACACTTTATAAATTCTCATTCAGTGGAAAGTTCATGCTACTTCATACCTGTTTAGGACAGTTACATAAAATGCTTTTAATAAATATCACTGATACTTAAAATTATTTTGCTCATACTCTTGTCAACTATATCAACTACCTACACCTGTAAATATCATTTGCAAACTGATGCAAACTACAAAAATATCATGTTGTAATTTGGAAACCTTTAATGTAAAGCATCAGTTAATAGTGGTTTGAAGCAAGTAAGTGACAAGGCCATGGGAGGGTCATAGATTTGTCTTTTCTATGACTTACAAATAAGGATGGTAAATTCCCTTAAATGCTGCCAATGTTCTTTAAGTAATGTTCTGTGATGCACTTTATGGAAACTATAATAAAGAGCCTTCATTGACAGGTAATGATACAAGCAACAAAAAAGATTCATACATATTTCTTCCTTCTACAAAATGTCTGTTGAGTTCTTAATACCTCCCTTGTCAAGTCTAGGCCTATTTTCCACTAGAATTTTAAGTGATTCACAAGTTGATAAAGAAAAATTCGCCCCCCCCCCACTCATCCCTCACTCCTTGTATACATTTCTGAGACATCAGTGCTAAAAAGTTATGTGCCCCTACCCACACTTTATGATTGATTGTCACAAACATGTTAACATGAGTAGGGGCATGCTGTTATTGTGGATGACATAACCAGTTAGGGTCTGCAAGCTGACATTGGTTAATACGGACCTAAGGAGAGAGTTGCTGGTCCAAAACCACCTAAACCAGACCAACAGCTGCATCAGTGAAAATGAAAAACTAAGAGTTTTAGAGCAGCAGGGTAAGAGAATAGAAAGCCACCTGATACACTACATTTGCAGCGCAAAATGAACGATACCATCCCTGATTAATACCACTAGCAAGATATGTGAAATCAGATGATTGCTTAAGATGCTAGGACTGTCTTCTTGAAGGACAGACAAAAATTAGCTTCTAACTCTTCCACTCTAGTATACAACCATAAAACACATTCAACCTTACTGCAAAAAGATCTATAAATTGCACAGCCAGACCCGTGGTGGTATTATCATGCACATGTCACATTATTTCTAGAGTTTGTGACCCTGCCAAAGAAGTCATCTTCATTTGATGGTTCCCATATTACTTACTTGTGGCACCATTGAAGATACTTGGTGAGGAAGGAACTCCAACATTAGCCATTCCTGGACCATAACCATTTAAGGCTGAACTACTGGAGTAGGAGGTAGGACTGCCACTGCTACTGTGTGAAGACAAACCTGAGGTGTAGCCCCTTGGAGAGAGGGTGCTTCCTGGCTGGACCCTTGAGAAACCTGCAATAGAAGGACATACCCTCATGATAGTACTGCAAGTATTTCTTCACTTTTTTCAATGTACTCCCCATTGCATTAAAAAGACCTTGTGTTTTCTTGATGAAAAGGAAGATTATTGGATACCCTGGTAGTGTATATACAAACCAGATACCAGACAGATCATTTCAGCAACAATTTTAATGTAGAGCAGAATAAGCAGCCTGACAGCCAGACCAAAGGGAATAAGGCATCCTGGTATCACATCTTATTTTGCAATAAAATCTAGTCAAACTGCCAAAATCCCCCCTCCTCACCTCTTGATAAAAAGGGGGGTTACAAATACAAGCCTTGGGTTTCATGGATTTAATGATAGAGAAATGTCATAAACCTCAAAACTGCTATGCAAAATATGAACACTCAATTACATCCAATGGACAAGTCTTAAGGTGTCTTGAAGTACAACAATGCTCTCTGGTAAAGAGTGTGAGATTAACATCGCTTTTTTCACATCCATCACCAACAGGGACTCATGGCTTGGTAGCTTGGCAGCTTGGCATGATGTTCACATGTTTCATGTTTAGTTTTTGTACAAAACAAAAGCTTTTGAATTAGAATATTTTATCAAAAGCATACATATTTCTGTTTATTATGCATTTCTACCACCTGAGCAATAGTTTCTCATATAATCTCACTAGTGGGGCATTATTCTGCTGAAAAAGTGTCATTTCCATCACTACATTCCACACTATATGAATATATACAGTTTACACCCATACTAAAAGCAGTCATCTTCATACACAATATATCAAAGGAATTCACCACAGTGTTATCTCTACTGCAATTACTGAAATCAGTTGTTAGTTTTGCCATTTAATGGACTAAATGTTACTATTCCTTAATTCATTTAAGTATCCTTCTACTCATGTTGATTCATCAATACTAAAATGCCAAAAGGATTTCAAGAATTATCTCAACCTGAAATTTCTGTCAACTGTGACCTATTTTGTAGTAAACCACTTTTTAAGCCAGAAAGTTTGGACAGATATCTTAACCTAAATTTTATCACCTCTCCCCATTTACATTAGCTATTCCCCCTCACAAGTCTATGCACCTGGTAAATCACAACTGCATAAAAAAGAACCAGAGGGCAACCACTCTTATCTTCTTTTGTTATCTGGATGACAAGTCAAAAGAAACTTTGTACATGAGTAGTATAAACCAACCTTATGAGTTGAAATTCTCATAGAGGCATCCCCACAACTAGGCAAATCACTTTACAATGTTTGCACCTTAAATGCTAAAAATACATATGACCTATCAAATTCTGAATCTGACTTTTAACCATCTAAACATACCTGACTGTTGCTCGCTGCTCCCATCATGGTCACCATGGACTGAAATCTGACTACCAAATGAGTTCATGGGTACGAGGCTACCTGAACTAGGTGAATTGTTCAGGGCAGGGGAACGTGGTGGTGCTATTGGTAATTGGTTTCTTGGCATACTGTATAAAGCCTCTGCCAGGTCGGCTGCCCTCTTCAAAATTATTTCCTAAGGGAGAAAAAAATCAAATGCAAATTCCATGGTTAATATGACATGAAAGCTGTTAATTATTGCTACTTTCGAATAAGTCATATGTAATAGTTTAACAATGATTACACAGCTGCAATAGGCACACCCATCATGGTCATCAGGTAGCTGCCATTTTTCACAACTGTTTAAGAAATCAACACTTATGTGACTTTCTCTAGCTACTTCTTTCAGACCAAATTTCAATTTCTACAAACTTTGTTATCTCCTGATTGCAGGTGTGTAAATTTCTCATGATGTTACAGATTTTCAAAAAACACACAAAAATACTCAACTTAAATGTTACGTATTTCATTTTTGTTTACAGATCATCCATTTTGTCATCATTTTTTTCAAGTATACAGAACACATTCTTTGATGCGAGTTCATTCATTACTAGTTTTTGAAAATATTACAATACAGATGGTTTGCAGAAAAGTCAATGGTATTTTACATTTGGGGTGCGCTTTAGTTCAGGGAAGGGGACCAAAGAAAAAGGGATGTTTGTACTTTGATGACAAAAATGGATGATCTTTCAATGAAGTCAGTAACATAATACCAAAGGATGTGGGAACCCAGCACAAGAGATACAAGTGGACACATCCCCACCTTTTCCTCCATCACCCTAAATTTCACCATACTTGTGGCAAGAGGAATATTTTTGTATATGTTCAGCACATCTCGTCAACCCAACATGGTGCTCTACACTAACTCAACATTTAACATCAGCACTAACCATCCCTCTGTGTCCTTTCTCATCAAGGCTCTGGTTGCCTTTTAATCTTGCTGGGTTCTCCTTGCCCACGCCCCTTTGTCACTGTACCTGCCACACAGGTCTAGTTACACTACTGGATGATAAATATTTGGATCAATCACAGTACCTTAGGTAACCTCTCTGGATCACCAGGGTGACGTGGAACAAGCTTGCTCAACCTCTGGAAACCATAGTCAATGGTTGGTTCTGTAAGAGAGACGTAGACAAACCTTCCAGGAGCACCTTTGCAAAACTGTTTTGATTTGTAAGATAAGGTGACTTCTACAACACCAGGAATGTGTCGAGGTGGGGTTTGGACTCGTATCGCATGTGACGTTATCAGCTGGGAAAAGAAAAGGTAAAATACGAGTGAACAAGGAAGAGTTGTTGTCATACCAATCATCAGTTGCACCAGTAAAATGTACCTTAACTATCTTTCAATGGGGTGAAAGAAGAGAGAGAGCTTCTGTATTAAATCAAGAATCCCCATCCCCCCCGAATAACTCCAATGGTAGTTGGCCCCTTCTCAGCTTTATACAGCACAGGTCTGCAGCTTTCAAGGCATGGCAAGAGTTACTTCTAGCAACCAGCTTGGAGGTATTTCAGTCAAAAAATTTCTGTATTCTACATGTGAACCTTTGGTAGAGTTTATCTTTGATAGTCTCAAGTTATTGCACATTCACTACACACCTATTATGCAGCACTCAAAACACCTCCCTACCCCCTCCCTCAACCTTCCCCCTGAAGTTCCCCTCCCAGTTCCAGGAGTAACATACCTCCTCCAGTCCCCCTTATGATATGCTGGTATCACTACTTGTCCATTATGGGATAGTTCAATGTTGATGTGAAGAATATACGGTTCCATAAGCGTACAGGAATTTCCGTCATCAATGATTAAAACCATTCGATTAATTCCATGACCAACTTCAGAGGGGTTTAAAAAATCTATACTTTGTAATAAAAGCAGGTTTACTGAATAAAACTGGATGTGTATTTGCTTCTTTTAAGATCATGAAATGTCTGAAATATCTGAATGTAATAAAAAGAACTAGCTTCGAAATAGTACATTATCACTTACCTCACTCCATACAATCATGCTACCAAATACTACTTGTAAACCGTCAAAAAAGTTATCTCCTACAATTATGACCGTGGCACCCCCTGTCGTCCAGCCTTCACTAGGGCTGATCGCTTTGATACATGGTGTGGCTGAAACAAATTATAAACAAAATTTCATTGAAACAAATAGGTGAACGTTAAATAAAATGAACCAGAATGAATAAAATGCATTGTTTTGATGATTAGCACATACAGGTGTAATTTTGTGATGCTAAGATGTCCTATTTCTTTCAGTCACTGGTTGAATGCAATCTTCATGATGTTGGAAAAAGCAGTTGTGTTCATGTTTGAGCTTGGGAATCATTGGGAAAATTGCTTTTAACTTCTAGTGAACTCAGATGAAATTTTGGACCAACAAAACCAGTACAATTTTTCTAACAGATTTAAAAAATTACCATTGGAAGTATGAAAGTATCAATGTTCCCCTTATTTGAGATAATGAGTTGGACCTCCTGAAATCCAGATGACTTTTCACCTCCACCAAAAATCATAGGGTTTTTTCCTTAATAAATCAGGGCTCGACATTAACGATTGCCCGGGGCAAGTGAAAAAATTGCAGGGCAAGTTCTCTCTTGCTTCAAATTGCCCGACTGGCCAAGTGCTTCTTGTGATCTCGAAGATGAGTTTGAGAAAGTTGCAAAACATTAAAAAAGGAGAGATCACATTTTGTAAAAAAAGTTGTCACGTTTTGACGTATTACCAGTGCGTTACTGCATGATTCGTGTCGTAACAGCCACCGCATAAATAACTGTTTATTGCCTGTATTGTTAGCTATTTATTTCTAAAATAAACATCATTTTAATGATAAGATATCAAAGGAAAACATGGAGTTAATGCTAAACTTTTGTTGTGTTTTAAAGGGAAATCCGTGTAAACATTTGGCTGAATTTCAACGCAGGCATACAGTATGTGAAAAATTATTTTGTGAACTTGTAACTGTAGGCCATGGGATAATATAAAACCCAATATTCTGCCAGTTTGTAAGGGCAAGTGAAAAATTGTAAGGGCAAGTGGACTTCAGTGGCTGCTTACCCTACTTGGCAAGTGAGTTTAGAAGTTAATGTCGAGCCCTGTAAATGCATCCAGATGGTAAGAATAGAATGTACCTGTGCTTCACACCTTGAGATATGTTTAACATGGTTGTCAGAGTTTGACTCCCACTGGCCCTGATGACCTTATACTGCCACCAAAAATCATATGACTGTTCATACCACTGTGGGGCATCCACATACAAAGTATGAAATCTGTCCAAGCTTCCTACTGTACTTTGAGTGATCGTGTTAACAACATTTTTGGAGTTTGATCCCTGGTGACCCCAAATCACCTTTGACCTCCACCACAAACAATATGCTTCCTGTCACCATGGGTCATCCACATACTAAGTATGAAATCTATACAAGCTTACTACATTTATATATTGTACTAACAATGTTTTCAGAGTATGACCACAGATGACCTTTGACCTCCACTTCACTATGGGGAACCTCATTCTAATATGAAATGAATTCAAGCTTCCTACCTTGAAATATACTGTTAACAAACTTTTCAGATTTTGAACCTCTGTGACCCAGGATGACCTTTGACTTCCACAAAAAACAATATAACTCTTCCTCTAACCATGGAGCATCTACATACTGCATATGATGTCGATCCAAGCTTCCTGCCTTGAGATATTGTGTTGAACAAGGTTGTCAGAGTTTGACCCCCATGAGTACATTGGAATCCCCACAACTTACACCTTTGCGACTAAAGACTTCATCTGAAATGTGTGGGTAAAACTCACAGAAACCAGCAACACTGTAACATCTACGTCTTTCAACCACGACAATGAAAACTTAGTCCAAGGAATTTACAAGAACTGAACAAGGACACAGTAGGTTAAATTAATTCAGTCACTTCACTCATGATTTTATCATTTATCATGAAGTAACATGCCAATAGCCACAGAGGATCCAAAGGAATATCACTATGACAAAGTTACCAGAAGTTGACAAAAATTATTTTATTCTTCTACAAGTGGAAGGAAATAAGAAACATGCTGTAAGTTGAAAAGAGTTTTTACTTACATCCAGTATTTTTGAAATGCTATAATTTTCGCTGGGAATAAGTCTTCAGACTTTGGCAAGTGGGAGCAAAATTGTAAACATTGTAGTATTGAGATATCTATATGTACCACATATGTGCAGGAAATTTCCAGGAATGTGCATACAAAATATGCTAGACCTATGCATTATTGAAAAAGTAACCAATCACAAAAGAATCAAATAAAAGGGCAAAGTCCAAAAACCTACTTTTGTGTTATTTTTGTAGCTGTCTACATAATATACTGATTGGTTTGTGCAAATCACCAACTATACAGAGAGTTCATCGGAGATTTTAATAACTTTATCACTTTAATTTCAAAAGTACACTCCTCACACCCATTTCCCCACAACCTATAAAACCATGACATGATTACTGGCATGACTGTATCATTACCTCCTTCTGATGGATCAAGTCTTCGGGCTCTGCGGCCATGTTTTGAGTTGTTATGGACGAACATGTTGTCTGACATGGCCAAAACATGGCCATCCACATTTGGTGTTGTTGAAACCACAACCTTCATGAAAGCAAAGAAATAAAAAACATTAGGGCCTGCATACCTCTAAATTTGATTGATTTTCAACTTTCAAGTCTCAAACCTCTAATAGAAAGTTCTAATTTGCTAAACTGTACTGTTGCAGCTTTTTTGTATGTAGCTGAAAAAAGCTACTGGAAAATAGTCAAAACATGATTTAGATAAACTGTAGTATAATGGAAACATAATATCACTGGCATGCAAATTGGAGTAGAAAAGTGGAAAGAAAAAAATGCATTGACAATTAAACGAATTCATTTCAGTAGAATTTAGCTTATCCAGAACTACAGAGGCTCTGAAGTGTTAACAATGTTTTTGCTCCATGTGATCCATCTGCACACTATACTGATGAGAAATTGCTAGGATCCTTACCTTGAAAAATCATACTAACAATGTTTTCAGAGGTTAACCTGAACTGGTGAACTGTAATGACATTCCATTGAGCACAAAACATCAAAAAGATGGTATAAATATACGCGATGTTTAAGTTTTTGAATTTCCATGCATAAAATATCTAATGACCTCAGATGACCTTTGACCTCCACCAGAAACAATAGGGTTTTGGTGGAGGTCAAATAGTGTAACTAAATTCTACAAATAAAGAACATCCATGCTTATATCTTTAGATATCATGCTAACAAGGTTGTCTGTGTTTTAAATCTGGTGACTTCAGATGACCTTTGACCTTCACCAAAAATGGCCAGGTGCTCCATAATCTGCATGCTACTTATGAAGAGTATCCATGCCACCTATCTTGAGATATGGTGTAAACAAGGTTTTCAGAGTTTGACCTCAGGTGACCCATATGAACTTTGACCTCTAGCTACCAAAAGCAATGGCATTCTTCCTCTCAATATAGGGGCATCCACATACCAAGTATGAAAATTGCCAGTTTCCCTAGCTTCTTGAGATACTGAGTTAACAGGAGCCCAATGGGCACTGTGGTTCCTTGCTGAATGTAATGAAACTGGGCCATAAGCACACAACAAAATATTAACTAATGTGAAATTTGCCTGTGACTCTGGTGACCGCTACATGACCTTCAAAGTTTTTGGCAGAGTAGCTTAAACGCTTTGACAGATTTTATACTTCACATGGTGCTGCATTAAATCCAGTACAAAAACACAAAACTCATGTGGTTTTCTGCTGGATTTAATGCAACATCATGTGAAGTATATAAAATCTATCCAAGCTTCCTACATTGAGATATTGTGTTTAAAAAGTTTTTCAGATGACCTTTGACCTGCACCAAAAAAAAAGCATTTTTCCCACCATAAGGCATCCACATAGTACTGTAACTTGTATGAAATCTATTAAAGCTTCCTACCTTCAGATGTTGTGTCAAAAATTTAACAATGTTTTCAGTATTTGACTCCCAGTGACCCCAGATGACACATGACCTCAACCACAAATGAAAGGATCAATCTTCTCACCATAATGCTTTCACATACCAAGTATGAAATCTATTGAAGCTTCCTACCTTGAGATATTGTACTAACAAGGTTTTCAGTGTTTGGCCCTTGGTGACCCCAGATGACTTTTGACCTCTACCAAAAACTATAGGGCACACCTTCTCACTATGGCAGATCTTTATACCAGTATGAAATCTATCCAAGCTTTCTATCTTACATATTGTATTAACAAGGTTTTCAGTGTTTGACCCCCGGTGACCCCAGATGACCTTTGACCTCCACCAAAAACTATAGAACACATCTTCTTACTATGGTGGATCCACATACCACGTATACAATCTATCCAATCTTCCTATCTTGAGATCTTGTGTTAACAACGTTTCCAGTGTTTGGCCCTTGGTGACCCCAGATGATCTTTGACCTTCACCAAAAGTTATAGGATTCATCTTCTCACCATAAACCATCCATGTACTAAGTATGAAATACACCCAAGCTTCCGAGATATTGTAACAACAAGTTTTCAGTGTTTGACCCCTGCTGACCCCAGATGACCTTTGACCTCCACCAAAAGCTACATGCCGGGAAAAGCCCCTTAGCTACTTTTTAAATTTGGTACCCATCATAGCAGGCACATGGCAGGTACCTTGGATTAAGTCAAGTTAAATAGAGTATTGTGTGTGTGCATTCACCCATGAAGCTGCTCAGGAAATGTCCAGTGACCAACACAATAGAGGCAGTGTGATTGCATTCTTCTACGAGGCTGAACACAAAAGCTACTGTGGCTGGAAGGATTTATCTTTTTTTCTGCTTGGGTAATTCTGTTTTTTCAAATGAGTTAAGGGCAGGTTCCTCTCATGATACCATTTATCTTCGTACCATAGTGCATTCACATACCATGTATCAAATGTATCCAAGCTTCCTACCTTGAGATATCGTGCTCACATTTTCAGTGTTTGACCCCTGGTAACCCCAGATGACCTTTGACCTCCATCAAAAACAATAGAGCACACCTTCTCACTATGGCAGATCCATATACCAAGTTTAAGTTCAGTTCAACTTTCCTTTGTTGAGTTACAGTGTACCCAAGCAAGTGTCACAGACACATGTACACACATACACACATGCCAACCTATTGGTTCCTTTTGCTAATGCAAGGAACAAATAAATTAGGCATCACAAACACACACACACACATAAGCACACTCACAGGCATTTTTCAAGGCTTGAGAAACATGAAGTTGTAGAACAATAACTGACAGATAAATCACCACACAAAGTTGCAACCATTTTACACTTTGCTGTTGAAACAAGTTCATCAACCTTTTCCAGTCAGGGGAATTAGAAAGGATGATGGGAGAGAGTTTTGGTACAAATTTATTTCGTCAAAAACACTTTCCTGTGGCCAAAACTAATACATAGCAAAATTCTATCCCATAATCCTTTGTAACAGTTGTTGGAAAAAGGGTCTAGATGTTAAGCAACCTTGCATGACGATCCAAAGTAAAAAGTAGTCAAAATGATAATTGGTCAAAATACATGTACACTACTGCACTGAACCAGTGCTATGTTCCTACCTATGGTCATTTTCTTTCACACAATACAGGTATAGCTCAGTAGATTTAGGCATACATACAACGTTGAATGCTGCCCACGAGGATTGTTTTTCCAGTAAAACAACATTTTTAGTAGAGTTAAAAATTTTTTAACAAATGCTTTGTATGAAACTGATGCAGATACTTCCAATGACTAAACAATCTAAACTCACCAGAGTGCAATTGTAAACAAATGTAGGTAACTGCACCAAAGATTTGTGATAAAAACTGGTCCATTGAGCTCAAACTGCTGTTTGATTTTAAAAACCAGAATGCAAAAATGCATTGGGGTTTCGATGATGCATGTTTTATTCCACATAATGTCAAGTTAGCCGTTTCTTTCAGTCACTGGTCAAATGTCCTCTTAACATATTGGAAAATACAGTTTTGTGTTTATATTTGAT